>BQKZ01001426.1:57829-86362 GCA_036244855.1 Temnopleurus reevesii
CATATATATCTCATTTCTTATCTATTTGTACTTTTGTTGTTGGTTGTTGTACCTATTGGTTCTGCTTCTCTTTAAATTTTCCTGTACTGCGCCTTGAGCACATTATTCATGTGGAATCTGGCGCATTAAAAGTACCCCTATTATTATTATTATTAAAACAATGTAATACATAAGGTATTTGTATTCTGACCATAACTTTGCTTCCTATGGACCAAATCACTTCAAATTTTCAGGAAAGCTTAGACTCTAAGAGTACCTTAGCAATCCAAACCATTCACTATTCTACTATGATTGGCCATTTTAAAATAATACCACATAGTTTGTTACTTTAGATTTTACTTCTTAATTACCAGAATTAATTGATAATTACAAGACAAACAATACATTTTACCTCACAGATTTTTGGTTTGGATTGTTCTTTATAATATACTCTGCTCATGTTCAAAGTTTTAACCCATTTAAAGCAATATTCCAAAAGATATTTTAAGAATAGCAAAAGACTACATGTCAATATTTGAAAAGGAGAAAATCACTGTTAAAGTTGGACATCTGAATTTGAATTGAAATATAGTTGGATATAGGCCTTTGCGTTATGTACAACAGCTAGCAAATCGCTATAATGCTGTATCTTGTAAAAGTACACAAAAAGGGACTTGTATATTGTATCAACTGGCTCTTATTAATATTCAATTAAAGTCTTCACATCTATACAAAAAGCTTTATTTTGATGCAAAAATCATTGGATTTGGTGGATTTTTGGCAAAGTTACGGTCATTTGAAAACGCTAATACTACATACAGAAGATTGTTACCACATTTTTTGTCATATTTTGTCATGGATTCCTCATTAAAATATGCATTTTTTTGTCATTTAGGAGTTGAATTTGAAGTTGAAACTTTCAGAAGTTGTTTTCAGATAATTAAGGAATACAAATATGTAAAAACCTAAAAATTTATAAAAATCATGATTTTACCCACATTTTGGGTGAAGTCTGGCCTTAATACACAAAATTTAAAAAAATGGATCAATGCAAAATTTAGAGTAACATGATTCTTTTCCAAATACATGCAGCATTGATAAAAAAAAGCTATATCCCAACCAAAAATTAGAATTTGGTTGACTTTTTCTGAAAAAAGAAAGAAAATGCGAAATTCTGTGTGCAGAGTGAATGATCTCGAGAAGTTGTCCGACCTGACGTCACAAATTCTGTCAAATTCGCCGATTGCATGGATCCCCATCAATGGTAGGGATCGTCATATCTCTGTGACTTTGAAAATTCATAACTTTTGAACCGATTTTTCTTCATGCATTAAGTCCATGACAATTCCAGGGGCTGGTTTCCCTTTTAATATATAGTCTGATGCTGCATGATGTTGAGCCTGCCCAGGATAGGAAGTGTCTTGCTTGAGGTAAAAGTAGATTTCAAGAATGCACAAGTTGCACTTGAAATAGATGATGGAGCCTTGCAAAACATGCAGACCCCAAGGAGAGATCAAGTACCATTTAGGAGATAAAAAAAAATCATACATCTCATGGAATTTGAGGTCCAAAATATTTGGGGGGTTTCCCCTCTCAGCTTCAGATATCTTCAAATGTCACTTGGCAATTTGTTTTGTATGATGTCTGCTGAAAAATACGATTATATGTCATGAAAGTCGAAAACGGAAAGGTTACACGTAGTTGAACTAAGAAGGAGGAGGGGAGTATTATGGGTCACAAATTATCATGGACACAATACAGCTTGTCAAAATCCCCATTCTTTGAGTTCTTTTGTGAGGCAAATATTTCTTCATTCTGCATTATACATAAAGTGCCTACTTGAACAATGTCTCGGGTTTCCAAGAATTTCTGTACCCCCTTCCCCCACCCCAACCCCATTTTCAGGATGCAGTGTATACAGTACCCAATATCATTCGTGACGAATTTCATTTGGGATCAGTTTCAAAGTGAAATCAATTTTTTCAGAAAAACTCTGAAATTAAAAGAAAATGGCATTCATTAAAGCCCCACTCATAAAGATGGCCAAGATTATCCAATTCAATCTTTTGTAATCTGATCAATAGCCCCCTACAAAGAGGGACACATAATTCAGATCAAATGGATTCAGAATTGTGAATTGTGCTGATCTGGGACATAATGACTTAAACAACTAATCATTTTTTACACAGCACTGTACGAAACAAGCTGATCTGCAAAAAAAAAAAATCCAGCAGTAGTGTATGTAGCAATCAGGGGCCAATTTCTCGAAATGGTCTTAGCTATCCTCTTTTTGCTAAGACGTCTTAACTTCTTGTGCCAACCTCTGATTATAGAAGTACTGTATTCACGTTCGTGTCTGAGTTTATAAAAAAGGATGGCACAAAAAATCAAGACTTCTTACAGTAGCAAGAAGAGGATAGCTAAGACCATCTCATGCGATTGGCCCCAGCTTCATAAATAGATGATGGATACTAGGAACATTTTCTTCTGTTACTTACTATTGACTGCTACCCATTCATTGATATCTTCTCCGTCCGGTAAACTAACGGCCTGCCGTAAGTTCCCGCTACCGAGAGTCGCTTCCGCATGTTTCATCAACTCGTACTGATGAAAACCCTCTGGAATGTGCTTCTTGGGACGAAACGTCTTCGCGCCCCGAGAGCCACTGCAGAATTCAAGAGAAAATAAGGAAATTGATTTTAAAAAAGTCACCAAAAACAACGTGTTCACATGCTAAAAATTGATACTACAACTGTATGCATGTACAGTAGTTATACACTGAAAAAAAATCATCTGAATGTTCACTATGTAAGGTAAAATACACCTGCATTGGCGGGAAACTGCACACCTAGAGAATTTTTGCTCAGCTTGGTTGAAAGACATNTAAAATCTTGGAAATAATTTTCTATATGCCCGATAACAAGCAAAATATTGTTATAACCAAGAGAGGGCGCTAAATACGATTTAACGGTCAAATTAAAATTTTCAAAAGAATTCGCTCGCAGAAAAATATGCTATGATCTTGAAATGTGTATAGAAACATTATGTCATGGTATATATCCCCAAAATTCACATTTCTTTAATCTTTACCAAAACTATACATGGGCTTTAAAGTGGTCCTTAAAGTCTTATAATTTGCAGAAACACCATCAAGTATCGAAAAGTGAAACTGTAGTTCATTTTCTGCATCTCCTCTTTCACCTTGCACAAAGGATAACTCGCTATAAAATGTCATTTTATATCCCTAATTACAACAACATATACACTAAAAGGTTTGTGATACTCTTGATGTTCATGAACAACAAAATGAAGGTGGGGGCCCCCATTGATACGAAACAAGAAAATCAGTTCAAATTATTCCTAAGCACACTGTTGATTTTCTCTCGTTAAATCAGGACCAGATGAAAATGAGAGGCTAAATTGGTTTTGATTACTAGGTAGTATTGGCCGGTTTTCTTGAGGGATAACATTATTGCACAGTATGATGCTGTGTTTGAGAAAGAAATAGCTAATTGCAACAGGCTGTGAGCACAGAGAACTTTTACACTGCAAGTTCTTTAGGTGGGTCCAGGGGTGAAATGGGAACTGCGCCTTCGTTTTCTCTGATCATGGCCACTTTTTTCATGTTTGAAACCTTTTTGGAGGGGGAGGTGGGGGTTGTCATGCCATCATCAGCCCTTCCCAGCCCTCTCCAAATCACTTTTTTTTTTTTTTTTTGCTTTTTAAGACATTGGTAAGAAGATTTCCTTTCTACCCCCTTCACATCCCCCCATAAGGTATACAACTGTTTCATGTATGGTTCAGACTCTGTGAAAAACAGTTCAATGGCATGAAAGAAACAAATTTAGCATAGGGATGAACTTGGCGTAACCTTTTGTTCCCTTCCTCACCCTTACACACTCCATACAAATTTTGTGTTTTTCTTTGTCATTGCAAACTTGATTGTTTGTTTGGAAAGTAAAACTTGTGCATTCACCTCCCCTTTTATATATTTGTATTTTACCACCATTTTCCTGTCCATCACTGTTATGTCAAGTGTTTGAATCTGCTTGTTTTTGTTTCGAGGTTAAATTTTCTTGTGTTTGATTTTGACTTGAATTTGAATTTGGCTAATTTTGTCCCTGTGGAGTATGGGTAGTGTTCTTGACTTTCCTGTATTTCTACAATGATTTTATACCATAATAGAGGTTTTTATCTGATTTGTCTTTCAGGATTTTCATAAGTTTTTTTTTAAATAATACATAAAAAATAAAACAAAAACCTTGAATTTCAAACACTAGAAAAAGCTTTTTAGTGACAGTGAAGCATAGATATAATACATGGGAGCTCTTCCATGAATGGCTTTGAAAGTCTGTGTTTCTTTATCATTTTTCAACATTAATTTATTTTAATAATTTATTTAATTTACAACTGAAAAATTCATTTTTGAGGGGAGGGGGTGGGGGGGGGGAGGCATAGACATGACCAAAGAGCTGAATTGTACAACTTCTGTTTTATGAGATATTCATATTCATATTGAAATGATTGAGAACAGAAACCAGAATGTCTTTGAGGTAAAGGTTGAACCATTCAGAAAATGGCTTTTTATTGGTACATCCATAAATTTCATGCGCCACAGCTGCATTTTCATCAAACAGCCCATTCTTCGGCGCTCAAAACCCTCCTTTGTACCCATGACTAGATCATGAATGAACTGTCTCAGTGAATCTATAACATGATGGAAGCATTCAATACCATCATGTCTCACCCTCTTCCGTCATCATAAATTTTTGGCTCTAAAAAGCCGGCTCTGCACTAGCCCGAGTTTCCTTGATCTCAAGATTTTAGCCCGATCAGCCATCTTTGCAATTTATCTCAAGATTAACAATCTTGGTCTGCACTATAGCGAGTTTGGAATCTCAAGCTTGAAGGACAACAGTCTTTTTCCGCGATTTAGCGCGAGCGCGAGCTGCATTAGCCCGCTACGAGCTTGGTCTAGTTCTCGATCATGCGCAGTCTCGGAACATGAGCATGTGGTTGTTGTGCGAAGAAACTCGTATGAAGTGTTTGTCAATGGGCCTGGCTGCCATGCTCCGCTGTGCCCACGCAACGTCACGAATAAATTAGCCTGAGTCGCAGAATAAGCGCAAGCGCGAGCTGCACTGTAGCAAATCGAGCGAGTTAGTGAGCTATTTCCCAAATTAGCTCACTATTCTGGAAACTAGCCCAAGATATCTTGGACTTGTCAAGCTCGAGATATTTCAGTGAATTAGCTCACTATTTGCGTCTGCACTGCAAATTAGCTCGAGCTAGTTCTGATCGGGCTATTTACCCGGATCAGAGCTAGCGAGGTAATTCAAAAACTCGCTTTAGTGCAGACGCAGCTAAAAAGTGATTTGGTTGCCCTCCACCCACTGATCCTGTTAAATTTACCAACATGATTTATTTCTATGTTTTGTTTTTTCATTCACATAGAAAACTATTAAAAAAAGGAAACCATTAAAGAGTCAATTAATTTGAAAATAGTTAATTGGCATTTCTTGGCCCATAAGTCATTATTTTCTGCACGTCCAAGAAGCCTCTTAGGTTGAAGCCCTACTACTAGTTTGCAAGCACATACCCTAGACTTTCGGTGTGTGCATGCGCAGAGCATGATACAGGGTATGCATATTGTTTGACTACATCACACACATACAGCATTTCGTGTATGCGCACAACGAAACCCAAGGGTCTGTTCTGGCAGACTACCCTACTACAGACATATTTTCTATACTATTGCATGCAAACTTTTTTTCTGATGGCCATTCCAATGTGAAACATGGATATGAAATCATTTTCCTCCTATTTTCAATCTAAAACTCTCCTTGAACATCCAGCTTACAACGAGGGCGAGATGCAGCGGCATGATACAAGACAGACAATTTGGAACAGAGCGAGGCACACAAACAGGAAGAAGAGTGCAGAGAAAGATTATTTTCATTCCTCAAGTTCAAATGCCAGTCAGACTATCTAAAACGCCTGGGGGGATATCCTACATGATACTCTGAATTTGAAAGCAAGATAATGCTGCTGGATGTAGGTGGGAGCCATATGGTAGCATCAGATATTCTAGAGTAGCTATGATAGTGAACATGAAACCTTTAACTATTATTTTTGGGGTGGAATTGTGATTCTTTGGTTCTAAACTTCCTACACATGGTCGTTATTTATTTATTTATTTATTCATTTTTATTTATTCTACCATTAAATTGTGATTTTATTTGTGTACATTGTAATTTATGATTTTATATTTTGCTGATCAGGCTACTCCGAATAAATATTTGTGAATAAATAAATAAAATAGATAGTTGGGACCTAGAATTTGCAGGACAGCACTAAGAAAGAAAAAATAGAAAAAAACAAATGCAATCAAGTACCGGTAGTCTGAAAATACCCAAACAGGGAAATTACTCTCACATAGAGTCTATTTCACAAGCAATATTGATTGCAGATGAAAAAGAATAAAGCAAAAACAAAAATCTTGTGAACTATTCAACTGATAATTCAGTTTGAGAAAATGGAACATGTAATCATTCAACCTACTGCATGGTCAATGAAGGAGAGGACATTCATAATTTTTTTTTCATTTAGGTCTATACTATCTTTGAATTGTAGACATTGATTTAGAATTGTTACACAGTTACCAAATTCATTACAATGGATAACCTCAAGCCTACACAATGTTACATGTAATATTATAATTTTTCTTTCTATTCATGCGTATATCTGGCTCTGGTTCAAAAGCAATGAGATAAACCACATGATGATAATCACCCTGATTGAATATTAATTGAATTCATAATTGTTTCAATTTCCGCTGAATAAACAATGCTACAATAATCACAAACAAATTTCAGCGTTTGTTTCTAATCCGATTTGGTTGGTCATTCAACTTTCATAAAGCACTCTTGCATACATTACATGTACCCATAGCCCGAAGCTGGTATTCGGTGCATGCACACACCGAAAGCCTAGGGTATGTGCTTGCAGACTATACCAAATGCAGTAAAGCACTATGCATTCAGTCCTGCTCACAACGCAGATACCTGGAGACTAATGATCCCAGAGCAACCCATACTCCCACCATGATCTTCTAATTAATGGGAAACCAATATGGGTCCGTTTGAATTCCTGGGATAGTCCGTAGATCAGATGACCAATCAATGCAGTTCATCATCCTACATCTTCTTCAAAACTTTCACTTATCGATGATTAAACTGTGCTTAAGACATGTATCAGTGCTTGCGCAAAGCATTCTTACCCGCTCGCGTTACATATTAAACGTTTGATGGATATGAATCTGGCAGATGGGTGGGTGCACTTCAGGTGGAAGTGTTTTTTTAAAAATTTTTTAATCTAATTGACATTTTAACTTGAAAATGGTTGTAAAAAGCTCCATTTATATCCAAGGGTATTGGGGTGTTACACTACTGTAAAAGTCAATACATGTATTTTAGCGTACACAAATTTCACACCTTTTCACACATTGGGGAGTTGTTATTTTCATGTTGTGAAAGATTATTGTACGCGAAACTATGACGTACCAATGAATGCAAAATAAGTAGCAAATCCATGGTCGTGAAATTAATGAAAATAAAACCCCTGCAAAAATATAAGCTCATAGAGTATGACAAGTATCTGTCATGAACAAAATTACACCTGATTATTAATAGCAACAACATATGCACACATAAACATGTATGCAATATGAATAGCATTACAATTTAAGTTTTTGCTCTGGCATATTGCTCCAAAATTAGAGTCAATGTTATCCGTAACTTGCAAATGGTTCATATAAAGATGGGTTCTTCATACATGTACAGGTAGGCCTAGATCTTTGTAGGAATGCCTATGATGTCGTGTAGATGGATAGCTATCCCCATGACAACGGCATACAACAACCTTATCCCGCATTCGAAAAAGATAAATAATCTCATTTTCTGCAAGCCGTTTACTGCAAATTACAAAATAAATCATTTTCAAATTGCACCGTATGGGCATTGCTACATGTAGTCTACAAGTAGGCCTACATGAATGTATGTTGTAAGTTGTACTAAAATAAGTTGGACATGGATGTGCATCCTACAAAATGTCAATATTGGCGAGACCAGTAATGTGAAATTAGTTCAAATAAAACCAGTGCTATTTGTCCAGTTTTACAACAAAATGTACACATACAAGACATCAGGCATTAAAGGTATAGATTCGTAATGGTTGGGATGCAGTAATTTATGTAAAACGAGCCGATATATTCATAGATTGCTTTACATGCCAAAAATATAACTGTGTACAATATTAGGAGGAGATTTTCGCACTTATTCTGGCGCAGTTTGTTGCATACTGTCACAATGCATTATCAAAGTGGATAGCTGAAGAATACTCTATTCTCAATCTAGCCATTGGCAAATTGGGTGTGACTATCAATAGCAATTAATGAGGCTTTCTCGCACGCACCGTTTCACTTATTGATAAACAAACAGTAGTATCAGATGCTCAATAGACTGCCAATTTGGAAATTCTTGATGATCGAAAATAGCTGATTGATGAAGGTTGGAAGAGGAAAAATCCTTTCTTTTTTTAATACAGTGAAACCTCTTTATAACAAGGTCCTTGTGACCATGAAAAATTCCTTGTTATAACAGGTATCTCGCTATATACTGACCTCTTTATAACGAGGTTCCACTGCATTGCAAAAATATTTAAAATTAATATACAAACTTTTGCAAGGTCACAAGAGCTGCACATATAATGGTATAAAACAACGCAAGCATCTGATTTACTCTTTGTGGTAGCAATTTCATGATTTACATCCAATTTTTCATATATTTTGATGATTTTGAAGATTTATGAATTCCACATCATTCAGTTTGGATTTATTTTGTACAATACAAGTACTTGTATGTGTTCCATATGTTAGGTCAAATCTATTGCAATAATAGCCCTACATTGATACACTACTTTATACAAATTTTATGAACAAAAATACCTCAATGCAGTGATGCCAACTGTTCATTCTAGAATATACACCTGGGGTCTATTGCTCGAAATGGTCCTAGCTATCCTCTTCTTGCTAAGACATCTTGACTTCTTGTGACATTCTCGTAACATAGACATTAGCGTTGACACAACTATGTTAAGAGGGTGGCGCAAGAACTTAAGATGCCTTAGCATGAAGAGGATAGCTAAGATTATTTCCTGCAATTGGCCCCTGTATTATAATGCACGAGGTTGATTTTCATATGAATTAAAAGCTTTCTTCAAAGAAGAATGACTAAGAGAATGACCGAAAATACGACCATAGACATGTTCCTCTCACGTACATGTATGTTCTGCTGCTGTATTATTCACATTCTAATTTTGACCTCATCAATATTTCGGAATGGTTGGCATCTCTGTCAATGTAATGTACAAGTCAATGTAATTGAATGTACAATATAAATGAATGGAAGGACAGTTCTTTATCAAATAAGACTATTTCACTCCTCTGCCGTGATTAAATTGTGATCAAAGCCTTGGCTCTAATGGGGGTGTGGCTATATATACCTGGTAGAGTTGTCTGAGTCACTTTCTATTTGTAAAAGACATTTCCATGATTGTAATACACTGTATGGTTGTCAAGTAGAGAAAGGACATGGTACATGTACATAACAACACAATATGGACAGGTCTATGTACACAATAAATTATGATGAAGGAGGCATGTACATGAAGCAACTTTTTATACAGGTAAATGTAGGCCTACATTAATATGCTGAATACATTAATCAATATTAATTTTCAGCACACAGATGATCAGCCTGCAAATCAAATATCAATAAGAATAATTAGAAAATAATAAATGTCAAAATATTAAATGTTTTACTTCAGTGTCCTTCTACAAAGTACAACACAATTCAATGAGTTGAAAATTGGTGTTATAATACATATGGGCCTAACTGTATGAGTGATATCGGCAGGAATGTGTTTTAAACAAAATTGCAGTGTACTGTAGATAAACTGCTCAAATATGCACCATAATCCATAATCCGTAATGCTGTCAAAAATGCCTACAGATTACTCTCCCATCGATAATACAATTTACATGAAGAAACGTGGAGATAACTTTGGTGCAATGTATTTCTAACTGCAAGGCTATCTTACATGTACACCCACATATTTTATTTTTCATTTTCCAGCTTATCGTTTGATTATATTCAAATGAAATAAGAAGAAGACACAGGTGTATTGACTACAGGTATGAAATCAGCTCGAGTCCTCGACCCCCTGAGCGGTTTAATTTCACAATAGATATGGGATCAGGTATCCAATCTATTCATCATGCCGATTGCAGAGCCTTTGTGCTGCTTTGTTTACCCTCATTGTGTTAGCCATACGTCACAGCCCACCTATAAAACAACCAATCTATATTCAGGCATTGGTGCGTACTTGTTTATTGGACGTTCTTGCTATTAAAATTGAGAGCTCGCCGAGTGAGGCAGTGCTATTTAACAGAGCCGACAAACAACCCCAGAAATTAATAGAAGATAGATAGAGACCTCATTATTCAAACTCCACTAGGATTCACTTTACATATGTCGACCTGGGGCCGATTGCTTGAAATGGTCTCAGCTATCCTCTTCATGCTATAGGCGTCTTAAGTTCTTGCGCCACCCTCTTAACATAGTCGTATCGACGCTAATGTCTATGTTACGAAGATGGCACAAGAAGTCGAGACAACTTTTTTAGCATGAAGAGGATAGCTAAGACCATTTCGAGCAATCAGCCCCTGTATTCTATACTATTACAAAGCAGGCCTATATTTTTACCTGTACATGCAAAGTGAAAGTTGAATCTCTTAGAACCCCCCCCCCCCCCCCCCCCCCAAAAAATATATACAAAAAGGCTTGTGTTAACAAGGGAAAAACTAATGACAAAATATTAAAAAAAAAAAAAAAAAAAAATGTTAAAAAATGTTCTACACAAGAACTTTGTTGTGGCTATCACAGGCTTTTGTATAAATTGTTCTGAATTATTAGGAGATTGTTCAACTTCGGGAAGTTTGATTTTTATAGGCAGAGTTGACTGAACTTCATACCATCCCAATCAATACAATTCATTCATCTCTCAACAAGGCCTTCTAATGGACAAAACAAAATCTTTAAGAGGTAAACATCTTAACAATAGAGAGACCCTGATCTGAGAAAAAAGATGATGCTTTTGGTACTTCTTGCCTTAATTCTATGATTGAAATAAAAATTCAGAGATAATTTATTATGGATGAACTATGGTCATGACCTAACCATTATGATGGGGAAAATGATGATTTTGAGGCATACAGAAAGCTTTGATTTATTACACCACATGTATGAATGGACTTCAGTTCAAGTCATTTTTACAACAAAAGTTTTTCTTGTGGCAATGATTCCAATTATACGATGATACTAACAATTGTCAACATATAAATCATCAAAATGGTGGTAAAGGAGAATTTTTTCTGGATTTTCAATGAATTTTCTTTATTTAGCTGTAGACTAAATTACAGAACACATAAGAAGAGTCCATCCCAAAATAATATTTTCTAACAGAAGCAGAAAGAATTCATGGGCAGAACAAAATAGTTTGAAGAAAATTAGACAAGTAATAGAATAGTTATGAATTTTTAAAGGTTGGAAGAAATGGGTAAATACATGTAAGTCAAACATTTTAAGACATGTTGCCAATTTAATGACATCATGGGTGCACTACTAACCAGATTTTTTTCATATGTCAGTCATGGTGTAAAATTCATAATTCATATGGAAAGGCACAAAGTTTGTATAAACCCAAACATGCAAATATGGGATCTATTTCATGGAGATATCCTATAGTTAAAGTTTCGAGGAAATCATATCTTTGGGGAAAAAGTAACATTAGTAAGTTGTGCATCTGTGACATCATCAAATACCAGTTTGTCTAAATATTTTAAAAACATAAACTTTCTTAATAATTTGTTTACAAACATTTTTGCTCTGTTCATCTGATTTTTCTGCTCCTTATCCCCTTGGTTTCAAATCTATATGTATGTATGTACTGAGAGGTGGCAGAGCCGAGACCACTGGTCACACTCTCGTGTGTGATTTGGATCGTGATAATAATAATATCTCAATTATCCAGGGTAACCTCTTCCAGCTGTAAGCTGTTCTTCCAGTGGGCTCTGCATAACATAAAGTTATTACTACCCTTCTCCATTCTTAAATGCCGAGCGCCTGGCAAGACGACAGATGGTCCCATTTTTTATAAGTCTTCGGTATGACTCGGCCAGGGATCGAACCCACGACCTTCCGTTCATGGGGCAGACGCTCTACCACTGAGCCACCATATCATCAGCAAATTGTGTCCGCACTACGAATTACTAAGATCCTGGCGACATCGATGTTTGATCATTGATGTCAGGATTGCAGTAATCCGTCGTAATGCAAACGCCCCTGTTGGGATATCAACATTTTTCACCTCCCTACATGTACATGTTGTAAACATTTTTTTTTAAGTACAGAAAAGATAAGCTGCTCCGGTTTGGGCAACAAAGGCTCAAAATGAAGCTAAAAAAAAAATGCCCATAAAGCTCCTATAGAAATGATATCTCTCTAGAAATAGTAAACAGAAGCCCTTGTGATAGAAAGGATAATCTTCATCAACTATTGACCGCAAATTTCTGGGTCCATGATCTAACAGAATACGCAATTTACAGATTTTCCATTTCCAGCTTTTAGTTGGATGATCTCTTTGTTGGGTGATTTTCTATAACAAACCAAAATGACATCTCCCTGATCAAACTGCTTTTCAGGATTTATTCATGGCATAAAAAAGTATAAAGAGGCCTCAATGAGGGGTTGGCAAACTTACTGGCATAGCCCTATTCAAGTCTTTATCTATTTCAAACTTTGGTAAAGGTTTAAGGTCTTGATCACAATTTTGTCTGTGGTTATCTATGTTTAAGGCAATTTAATATTGTATATTTTTCATCTAGTACATGTAAGTCCCAGCATGATTCAAATTGGCAACTCATTATTCATTCCTAAGGCTCTCCATTCATTAACATACAATCCACTTCACTTCATTCATTTGATAATAAACTATACACAGTAGTCACACAAAATGGAATTATTGAAACACACTATCTCTCTCTCTCTCTCTTAGTTGATCCCTCCACTATTTTGGAGCTACATTACATGTACATGTATTCACATCATAATTTCTTCATGAAATGAACAAGATGTACCGTAGGCCTATACGAGTAAAATTTCAATGGCATCAATGGACTTCCGCAGAATTCATTCCATTTCAGATGACAGATGTGACACACAAAAGCACCTTGATGAAACAAACACAAATTCATTTTTGCGGTTTTGCAACCATTGTCACTGCTATGGACTGTATGAAAGAAAATACAAAAATAGAATGGTCTATTCATCACACTTGTCAAGCGGACCATTTACTTTCTGGCGTGATATTAATAGAGTGACAAAAATTTCTAAGCATCAATTTCTTGAAGTGTTTGGTGATAAAGGTCACATTTTCAACAGTGTTTTGTAAAGTAAAATGCTAGTACATGTACATCATCAATCCAGAATTTTTTGGTAAAATTACATATTGTATAAATTTCACAAAATGTGTCAACTAAAGAGCTGCAAACCTTGAATAAAAATTCTATCTTCTGGGATAAAATCCTTTTGGTCCTTTCCAAAAATACATGTATACCTCAAGAATCCAATTTTGTCTTGCATGCTGATGAAAAATCCTACTACAAGAGTACAAATAGGATGATTCAATTCTGCCATTTTTCTGAGTTTTACTTTTCTTATGTTAACTGATTTGCGCTTTGAAAAGTATGAAATATTAGATTTGGAATATTCTGAATTAATGTATGTTTTGCTTTAATATGCTGTGAATATATTCAATAAAAATATAGAGAGTTTTTTAAAAGAAATGAGTCATTATAATGTTGATATGAAAATGTAACCATGGTAATCATCCAAAAAAAAATGGGAAAATACATATAATTGCTTGGGTTATTGCCATAAAAGCATAATCTAATACATAATGTATGTACACTGTTCATGCGCTATGTAATTGTAATAAGCATCTCTAAACAAATTAGAATGTCTACAAGCAATCAACATGTTATGCATAATTTTAACACAATTTTAATGGCAGGTTGATAATGTACTGTAAGGAAACAGTGTGGATAAACTTTTATCCCTTGCCTATGTGCACTTTACACAAGGAATATTCTGTGTATTCATCAAACTCTCAAAATGAGATGCAAATTATAAAATGTGTATGGTTGTAGAGAATTAGCATCTTAATTGTAAGGTGAATGGCACTGCAAAGTGCAAAGTGTAAAGGGTACTCTGTTCAAAGGTCCATCAATTATGCTGCATAAAAACACAATTTTGAACACCACACTTATCAAGCTTGCGTGATGAACAGGTCAAACAATGATTACATAATCCCACCGTAACAAACACCTGTGACATGTCTATTCGGAATGTTTGCTCTGAAGTAGCACCACAGAGAACGTCACAAATAGCCTCTAAATGTGAGACAAAATGAAACAGATTTACTGGACATACAACCTACATAATCCTTTCTATGATTCACAAATGAATTGTCAATACAGAACAAGTAATAGAAGAAACCACATACATGCCTGAATGAAAAGTCAACAATAGACTTGTCACATTTTTCTTTCATTTACACTTTGAACAATGAACAATGTCTACAATGCAAAATACAGGTAGCCCTATGTTTAGCCTTATACGTTGTTAAGGCTACGTTTAATAGCCTTTATACTGTATGTAAAATCAAAATACATACATGTACACTGTACACCAAGAAAATAACATGCTTCATTATATCATAGAGGGTAATACTGTATTACCCTCTATGACTATATTCTTCAGAACAATACAAACTGCTAAAAAATCAATAAATTGCAAGTCACCTTGTACAATGTATACTATTTTCCTTACATGAAATCAATGCATTAGTCTATCACAGTACATGTTGATGTACATTGTACTCTACAGATACAGTGTTGTAAACAACACATGTATGATTGTTCTTTTAAGTCTATGACAAAGTCCTTAGTTCAGGTGACTCAGAGATGCAAGAATAGCCTACTCTAACCACTAGACTGTGATGGAAAGCCTAGTCAACAATCAGGTTTCACTTAGTTGACCTATGTTTCTACATTACATGTTGGTCCATCGGAGGAGTATACATGTACATTCTGAAACCCAAAGACTATACCTACTTTACAAGGTGTACTGCTAGTGCTAGAGAATTTTCAAGAGAGATCTAATATACCCCATAATAATGCACAATTGATAACAATAGTTTCTACTCTCTTTTTCATATATAATGTGTCGAACATACATACATATATATTTCTTCTTCTTTTCTGAATCTAAAACTGGAATTTACTATATTACATGTACTGTACACGTACACTGTATGCTATCTTTCATTCACTGGTACACCAGGGCAAAATAATCTGCAAAAAAATTATTTTTCAATCATTTTTATTTCATTCAACATCTACAAAAAAGTATTCATATTGTCAGTGTTGCCTCCTCTTTTTGGAATTTACACTTGTATAGTAAAGATATGTTCATGTATGCAGTGAAAATAACGAATACAATTTTATGTTCATGTTTTTTAAATGAATACTGTATACATGTAAAGTTAACAAATTTAGAAGTGTTCTACATCACAAAAACATGTGACTGAACTAATAGCTACATTTGGCATCTCACAATGACCACAAAATTATTTTCAGGCTATCATATTCTCTGTATGTAAGCTACATGTATATTTTACTTGTCAAAACATGTGTACCCACCCATTCTGTTTCATTCCCCTAATCAATCAGAAGCAATACATTGTTGGACCATTACCTTGTATTTGTGCAGTAATTGTGGTAGGACGGGGATACATGTAATACAGATATTATTCAGAACACAAATCAATATCTAATAATCATTAACGCTAATTAGTTTAGGTCATTAATTTCCGGCAATTGTCTTTAAATATTTCCCTTGAAATATGACTTGTTTAACACCCTAATTTTCTTAAAACTCAAAGTTCACAACTTGGCCAGTAATCAAGAGGGAAAATATGACACACAGTCACTTCCGAATAAAGAAAAGCTTTATTTTTCTTTGATTTTAGCTCAATTCAACATGCGCTTGAGGAACTTTATAATGTCACAGAGGCAAATTCAAGAAATTCATCCACATTGTGCTGCACTCAACTCAGGTGAGGTGAATGGGTATGATGGAAGTCTATAAGGGCACGCACCTTATTTCTGAGCAAATATAAAACAGTAAAATATATCATTCAATTACTAAATCTGGTATCACTCGAAGGAGAACATTCTGAAGATTATGAAGATATAAATATTGAACAGAAAAAAGCACAAAAATCGTCTACGAGGAACAGTTTCCGACGTCTTTCAGACTGAGTACTTTTTGGAACACATTTAAATGCACGCACTGCTCTTTGCCGATCAAATAAACGATAATTTTCAACTTTTAGTGCTGTATTTTTTACTTCCTTATATCATATAGATTCTAAAGATTAATATGAAATAGTATAAAATCATTGGTATTAAAGAAAACTAACGATTTTGTACCCAAGTCTTGACTGCACTAGGAAAAATTTACGTTCTCAAAGGCTTCCTTAGTCCCATGCATAGACAAGCCACAGCGTTTTTCTAGCGCGTATTTGCCACAGATAAAACGCGCATTTTGAATGCGTGCCTTGTTATTACGCGTGCCTTTATATGAGCGGACCATACCTGGTAGGAATTTTTTCCTTGAAAAAGCTTATGCGCCGAGTAGTTGCACTGCTAAAGCCAGGGTAATAATGCTGCAATTGTAGAGCGCTTACGGAAATTCTCATGAAGAGTTGATACATGTAAGCACTATATACAAGCTGTTCATTATTATTATTATTAAAATTAAATATGCTAAGTCAGCAATATGAAATAACTTGGGCCCTTCAAACAACCAGGATTATCAACAGAAGGCAAAGAAAGAATTCAAGAAAGGCAATAAACAGGCTCCAGACACCTTTATTTTCTCTTTTGAATCTTGCACTACAGAGATTATTGAATATTTGTCCTTGTGGATATGATGAACAATAACTCTTATTCTTAATCTACATATCGTCAACATCGTGTTATCTGCCTCCTCTCCATCAATGTCAAAATGTGACTGTCACGCCGCCTGTTATGTGTTATGGTAAGGGGTTCCTCCTCTGCGCCAGGTCCCTCATCTGCGCCTCATTGACATACGCGATGTAACTCGCGCGCTCGGTGAAATCAAGACTTTTTCCTGAAAATCTCCAACCGCGTGTAAAGTGAATGGGAAGCAGAGAAGGGACCCACATATTTTGAACGGCAAAAATGAGAGGGGTGTATATTTCATCTAAAATGACATTGTTCCTGGTCAGATTTTGCTGAGATATTTCTCACACATAATCTTCAGGATATTTGTGAAAATATACGATTAAAATTGTATTGGATATTCATTGACTTCAAGCTTTTTTCAAGCTGAAAGTTTAGGCGCGCAGACGTGGGACCTCCCATCATACTAGTGTTTAATGTTTTGTCATTGCTAAAAACAGATAAACGCCTCGACAAAACTCAGCGGTGCAAATCAATGCAGGTGACAGATGGAACCATATAGCGTTTAGATCCAGCTTATGGAAAGAAAAGTTTTCAAATCCTCTGCCCAGATAACAAACCCGTCAGAGCCGAGAAGCTCGACCCGGCCCGGAGACGACACCGAGCCTGCGGCCTGCATCGCAGGGCCACGGAGCCTGCCCAAGCAGTGACACACGTCTTCACGCAGTCACAGCAAATAAATATCATAAAAATGACGAGATTTGTACTTACAAGAAATTCATTTTGCCTGCCAGTGTGACAAATTTTCCAAGAACTTTCAAATAAAATCGATGGTTATCCAAGTAAGCCAAACATAGGCACGTTTCTTTCCAGAAACTACATCACTTGTGGGAATGAATTGGACGTTGAGAGAGTGTTTACGTTCGAGATAATGGGAAATTATGGTCCGATATATCGGAATGTGTGTGCGTGCGTTGACGTGCGATCTACAAACTGAAATTATCGATTATTTAATTTTTTCTCGGGATTTGGGGGGGGGGGGTGTCTATTTCTTTTAATTCATTATGCTTTCTGAAAACAATTTTTTTTTAAATAGAGTAACATAATATGAGAAATAACATGTGAAGAAAATTAGTGAAGCCTTATTCGGGTCTGGACCTCCAGTACGCTATGGCAAATGTCTTTTTTTTGTGGCTACACTTTCATTCTGACGTTGATCTTTTTCAGTATAATAATGATGATAATAATGATAATGATAATAATAATGATAATAATAATAATAGCCTATAATGATGCTATGAGGATGCTTTTGCCGAAGCCTAGACACTCAAGCGCCAGTAGAATCTTTGCTGAGGCACGTGTTCCGACCTGCAAGGCTGTAGTTACTTGACCTTCAAGTTTATTCAAAGAATATATTTTTCTCAAAATTATATTATTAATGTACTAGCTAACCCTATGCTGAGTAGCACAAGGTATACCTCTGATTTATGAAATATTTGGTATCGTAATTTATTTGTGAGGCCATAATGCATGAACTAGTTCTTTGAGTGTTGTCTACTTGATAATAGTTGTTTTCCTAAATTGAAAGAGTAACTCTTGCCACATCATTGTGCTATATCTACCTTTTTGTGTGAATAATGTGTAGGTGCTATTTATCTTTATTTACTTTCTTTTTTTTCTCCTTATGTTGTGGATCATATTTAACCGTAGTTGTAGTACCGGTACCTGTATCCTGGGTACACACACTGTGCCTCTTATGACTTGTTCTGCTCATTTTGTATATGATGCACCCTTTGTTTTGTTGTTGTTGTTGTTGTTCTTTGGACTTTTGATGATATGGACCTCTGCTGATGCAGCTGTGTATGCAGCTGTGTGACAGAGGTCCATATCATATCAAAATTGTCTGTAATAAAGTCTTGAATTGAATTGAATTGAATTGAATTGATGATAATAGAGCGCTTGATACGAAATCTTTCTAAGCTCTCTATGCCAGGCAACTATATGAATAGCATTTGGCGCACACTACATTCATGAAATGCCTTCCTATCAGGATAGCCATTCATCTCACATGGGTTGAGTGCAGCACTAGCACAATGTGGAAAAATTTTCTTGTTGAAGTAAATTAACGTCACTTGTCGGGTTTGAACCTATAGGCGACTTTTTTTTATCTTGCAATCCTGTTAAAGTATACCTTAATAAATAGATATATGAATTATTTGTTAAAACAAACAGACATAATCTTTTTTTTTAACCTTAGTTTCTCATTCAAGCATGAATTTTCTCTATGTCAAACTTTGATTGAAAATTATTTTTTTAAAACACATGATTATATTTGAATTATCAATATTAAAACGATAATGAACATTACAATCTTTGTATCATTGCATGTACTCGAATTCAATAGGCAAAATATATTATATATGATCCGTATCTACGTGGTTGCGTATCTCCTATTTGTTTATTATGAATCATACTCATTCGTCTCTCTGTAGCCCTAATTTTCTCTTCCCTTTCATACTCTCTACTTGCTGTGTTTTGTGCACAGGCGTATCCCGACACAAGTCTCTTGCTTCTCGGGATTATATATTTCATTTGTATCTCAAGTATATTCTTTTTGTATTTTTTGCACAACATAAATTTGTAATTACTTTGTGATTCGGAAGAAAAATAAATGTTACAGACACCATACGTAAATTAATTTGAAGTTCAATATCAAGCGATAGATTCATTTACGCGCGCGTCCGTGAGCGTACGAAACCGGAAGTAAATATTTTCTCATTCAACCGTTTTTTATTCCAAAGATGATCTGTTAATTTTAGCTCAGGATGGCGAATTCACTTCCAAGAAAAGCATTATTTCGATCACCAACAGCTATAGAAGATACACAGTCTGCGGGTAAGATCATTAGTATTTGGTTATTCCTCAAAATACTGATTATTGGTCTGTCAATTTTGATATACAGTCCCACGCACTGATTTTTTTGAAGTGCCACAGGCTACACGAAGCGAAGTGAATGTATGATGGGAGCGGGGAGGTCCCACGTCTGCGCACCTAAACTTTCAGCTTGAAAAAAAGCATGAAGTCAATGAATATCCAATTCAATTTTAATCTAATATTATCACAGATATCCTAAAGATTATGTGTGAGAAATAGCTCAGCAAAATCTGACCAGGAACAATGTCATTTTAGATGAAATATACACCCCTCTCATTTTTGCCGTTCAAAATATTTGGGTCCCTTCTCTGCATCCCATTCACTTTACACGCGGTCGGAGATTTTCAAGAAAAAGTCTTGATTTCACCGAGCGCGCGAGTTACAACGCGTATGTCAATGAGGCGCAACTTCATCTTCATAAAAAAGAAATATGAAACATTTTGTTTTACCCACCAGTGTTTAGTTTAACATGTTATGTATAGTTAATAAGCCACCAAGATGTCAAAAGTTTTCAGTTTGGGCCTTCAAAAAGTGATGGTTGGAAACTGCTGCTCAACTGCAACTCAAGCTACGGATAGCTCTCTCACTCAGTCTCTGTTACGTTTTACGTCACTACTCCAGTGAGCTATGATGTTGATATATATCTAAAACTGGACTATGATTGACTCATGATGAACCTGTGCCTGTGGGGGAGGGGGGGGGGGGGGGGGGGGGGGCTACAAGAATTATTTTCACCACTTTTCCCATAATTGATCGTCAATGTTTGAATATAGGAAAGCTGGTATCAAAGTCTATGTGCCGTTTGCAATGAAAGAATATCATAATTTTTATTTTTGTAATTCTATGTGATGGTTATTAATCATTTCTATTTGTTAGATCTGCAACTGGACAAGATGGAAGTTGAGCAGCTGACAGAAAATTGTGTGAAGAACCTACAGAAAGGCAAGTTGTTCCTGATGTATTCTGCATTTCCTACTTTGTCAATATCCTGCTTCATTCCTCCTCCCCTCAACTACATCTCCCGTTCTCCTCTTGTCCTCCCCTTCTGCTCCGTATCACCTCCTCCCCTTCTTCCTCCTCATCCTATCCACTAGTACTACTATCCACCTCTACCCCTCCACCCCTTGACTGACATCCTCGCCCTTTTTCCTTCTCTCCTGCAACTCCTCCTCCCCTGCTCTCCACTTAATCTCCTCCCCTCCATTACTGCCACCCTTCTTCCACTTCTACCACACCTCTTCCTCCTCATCTTCTCCCCCTCCTCCTCATCTCCTCCTACCATCTTCCTTTCCCCTCCCCCCTCTCTCTCTCTCTCTCTCTCTCTCTCTCTCTCTCTCTCGTTCCCTCCTCCCCTTTCATCTACTCCTCCTGCTCCTGCTCCTCATGCTTATTCTCCCATCCTCTCCTCTCCCTCCTACTCTTCCTCCCCTCCTACTCTTCCTCCCCTCCTTCCCATACCATCCAGCTCCACCACGATCACCCCTACATGTAGGGCCTACTCATCTCACTTTTCCATCTCCTCCTCCTCCTCCTCCTCCTCCTCCGCCATCTTCTTCTCCTCCTCTTCCTCTCCCTCGGCTCCCTCCTCTATTTCATTGTATTTTTTTATAGAAACACATGAACACACACAGTACACACAAACAATTTGATAAAGCTTGAGGAAAATATTTTGTTGAATAGGGATACTCTAGTTTGAAATATATTTTTTTAGAAACTCTTTTACTATTTTTACTATAGATATTTATTCCTAAATTATTCTTCAATTTATTCACTACAATGTATCTTCATATTTAATTATTCACAATGGTTACGAAATTACTTGATGATTCATTTGGGGATGCTGTTCAAAAGTTGCAATTGATTGCAAATCAACTGCAAATCAGTTGCAAAATTTAATACGCATTTTCTTTCGCGCATGATATGCGCTTCTAACAAGATGCATATGAAACAATGATTTTGATTGGCACGTTCCAATCAACTGCAACTTTTGAATAACCCCCTCTTATTCTTCTAATTGCTTGTTTTGTTTTACAGAGGTGAATGAGCAGAGACTCAACGAACTGAGGAAGAAAATTGTGTGGCTCTCAGAGACAGATTGGAAGTACAAGAGACCAGAGGAGCTCATCGGCCTGGAGAAATGATGTCATTCACAACACTCTCTAGACCACCATGAGACGACAGAAGATCATCACCCTTCTGATAGGGAGGCATGAGCTAGTGCCAGATGGATAGAGTTAGTGATTGAGCCACGAGGAGCTGAACAGACAATGTCCTTTAGGATGTTATTGAGAAGGTTCAAGGTCATTGGTGCTTTATCACGGCTTTGGGGGAAAGCATAACACAGCCTTTAGCTGACGAGAAATACATGTATAGCCACCAAGAGGAGGTTTTAGGATTGAAGAAATGAGTTCGTACAACACCTGTACTTCGTTGGTATACCAGGCCTTGTTGATGCCATTGACTAGCTCATTTCTACAAAGCGACTATCAACGGAAGTGTACTTCACATACTCCCTTTTGTTAAAAAAGCCAACCGGGTCAGAGGAGATGATGAATAACGACATGAGATTCATTCCATTTCAGTGTAGAACATAACTATCTCATCAAAGTTTCCTACCCCAAAGCATAAGAATTTGGAATACCCTACCTATAGACACTGAAAACCAATTATCTGTTCATAAAGATCAAATGTAAAATCCTGTTTGAAGGGCAGTAAGGGCATCAACTTGCTTGTGCTACAGGCTTTTTATTAAAGTCAGTTTGATGAATTAAATAAGAAATTTATGAGTAATATCTACATTCCGAGTCTGCCTTGAAGAAGTAGAATAAACACTTTAAAATGTTCTCATCATCTCATGCAATTGAGCTGGATCATATAATGGGTAACATAAGATTGAATGTGGCCATAATGGGTTAATACAGTGAAACCTCTTTATAACGAGGTCCTTGGGACCATGAAAATTACCTTGTTATATCAGGTTCCTCACTGTATCAGGGTAACAAAACAAAGAACTATAAAATCACCTTTTTATAACAGGTAATATCCAACCGCTTTATAACGAGGTTCCACTGTACCAAATAATGCTTGGGTAATGCTAATGGTCCACAGACTGATTTTTACTTTAAAAAAGAAAAGTTAAATTGAAATTCTGGATATAACATAGGTAATTTTATGGCCCCATCTCTTTATATCTCTTCCATGACAATATAGTCCAGCCTCATTATAACAAGGTCGTTGGGACTTGAGAAATTGCCTCTTTATATTGAAACCTTGTTATATCAATACAATAAATACAAAGAGATAGGAACAGGAAACTACAAGAGCTCGTTATATCAGTGCTCTTTATATCGAGGTTTGAGTGTAATATGACTCCTGGTATAATGGGTCATTTTCTCAAGTATCTTTACACTGCCTTTCCAGGAATCCCATATCTTGGCAACGTTTCACCAAATCGTTTGTAAAGTTGAGACTGACTGCAATACAGACATGAGTATGTCATTGAGTAGTACACTCATCAGATTTTCATTTGTTTAGCACAAGACCTGATAATAGTCATTCTTAAAGTAATTCTTATCCGAACACTGCCCAGATTTAAAAAGAAATGATACAGTGGAACCTTGTATAAAGAGATCGGATGTAGCAAGATACCTGTTATAACAAGGCAATTTTATTGGTCCCAGCTCTTTATAGTTCGTTATTTTTTTTACCCTGATATAACAAGCTAATTTTCATGGTCCCAAGGCCAAGGACCTCGTTATAATAAGAGGATTCACTGTATAAAAAGCTTGAATCTGGAGATGTGCCTTATATTGTCAGGAATCTGTAAGTTATCAGTGTGAAAGTCATTGAATGTCAAGAAAATAATGAAAGATGATATTATGAAATTCCAGTTAACTGAACTGTGTATTTGTACTGAAAAGAAGGAGCAAATTTAATTGATCATACACTGAAGAAAGAGTTTGAATCTTGATGTAAACTTATTTAATTATTTTATGCTATGAGTGAACTACAAGTAGCTTTGTCCAAGTCGAATATTTTTGGAACACGAAAGTCTGTTTGACTTACTTGTTGTATATCCCCAAATCACATCATCTTTGTCAATTATTTGACTTGGACAATTTCTACTCAGGTAAAGTTGATTGTGCTTGCTTTAAGAATTTTTTTAAATTGTATTACTTATAGAAGAGAAGAATTATTTTTCTTGTGAAAAGGAAGTATTCAAAAGACCAAGAGAGGAAGTGAGAAAGGGGGGGGGGGGGGGGGGGGGGGGGGGGGGGGGTTGGGAGTGGATAGATAGAAATAGAGGGGAAGAGAGAGAGAGGGGGGAGGGAGAGAGTGTGAGAGATAGAGAGAGAAAAAAAAACGAGAGAGGGAGGGAGGGAGGGAGAGAGTGTGTGTGAAAGAGAGAGAGCTATAATGGGAGACGGCAGGAGAAAGAGAAAGAAGAGGAGGCGGATAATGAAGATGTGATGGATGGAGAAGAAGGAGATAGTGAGTTAAAAGGTAAGATATTTGTGAGGGGAATAACAATAAGGAGGGGGGGGTGTAGGATGACAGGGATAAAGAAAAGAGAAGGTGGAGGGGTAGAAAGAAAGAAGAGGGAGGAGAAGTGAACTTTGAGTAAACTCAAATTATGCACAGAAGTTTTTATACTAGCTTTGAAGTCTCACAGCAGTTGGAGTGAAATAGCGCCATCTCGAGCCAACATCTACATAAAAAAAATCCTGATCATCATAACTATAATTCATAACATACTTCATGTATTTGGATTATCCATGATGGTAAAAATTAATAGCCAGTCCGTTGCTTCTGTGTAAATGATCTTGATAACTCATGGGGAACCCACCCATGAAATCATCGTGCTCTCAGCGAATGAAGGAAATCTAATAATCCATTCAAACCTTACGGATTCTTTAAGTTTCAATAATGATGATCTCTGATGAGGATCCTTGAATTGGCAACATTGGCAGGATCTGAGATGTACCATTTGCCAACATTCCATTCATTCTGTGCATGAAATTTTCTAAAATGGATTAGATATAAAAAGAAAAAAAAATTATAATGAGAGTGCAACGTGATTCTGCTTAATTCCTAAAATAGATAGACATGTTAAGAAAATTTGCAACTCCTGACAAAAATTGCTGTACGAAATGTACCAAGAGTTAGTCTACGTGACCTCACAGATTCGGTCGAAGTTTCAGACCATACAGATTCCCATAAGCAGTATAAAGATCATGATATCATAAAGACTTTGATAAATTATAACTTTTCGGCGGATATATTCAGAAATTGTTAATTTTTCAGAGTTCATTCATTTCATTTTGCTTATCAATAGACAATATTATAATTCCAGATACGGGCTCACCTTTTAATGAAAGAACCGAAAATAAATCAAAACAATGAAATCTCTAATCTAAAATTAAAAAAGAAGAAGAAATGATAGACGTATAGAAATTTTCGACACCTAGGAGAAAGTAATAGCGACCCCATTAACAATCTCATCACGTTTATTCCAATGGCTTAGGAACTCTGGCGGGTGAGGGGGGGGGGGAGGGGTTGGAGGCAGCCCCCAAATTCAGAGCACAATCATGCGGAGGTAGACATTAATGGCCAAATTTTGAAAATGTTCAATAATAAATGTATTCTGATTGCTTCTTATATCAACATGATAAGAGAACCGCTTTTATTTACATATAAAAGGCCACAAACGATCAAACAAACAACCCCCCCCCCCCAAATAAAAAAACAACTGCGACATATTTGTTTTTCTTCCGAATTGTTTATTACTTTTATGAACAAACTGGTCTCTTCCTTACCTCAAGATATAGAGTTCCAATATAATTTCTTACAAACGCATTGTTACACCTCTCTGTATAAGTCATGTACTTCATAATTTTATATAATGATTCTCAAAGAATATTTCTTGTATTTACTTCTCTGTTGTATGCTAATTTGTTGTAAACTAGGGTAATACAAATGAAAGGAAATAAAAATCGAATTACTGTACCGTATATATCAAGGCAATCTGGGACTACTGCCATTGAAAGTGCTCTTGCGCCCTCTTTCGTCTGTTTTTAAAAGCGGCCTCTTTTTGACTGACTCATTCCTTTCCAAAATATTACTATCTCCTCACAAAGCTCGCCAGTTATGCTTCTTTCTCCTTTTTTTTTATTTATCAAAATTTCATTTTTCCCACATATTGCAAGTCAATTCAATCTAAGAACTATATCTTCATACATCCGAATTTTGAAATAAATCATAAAGACTTTCTAATACTGTGTTTTTTAATACTACTATAATAATTGGCAGCTGATTCATCCCTTCCCTAAAACAGAAGAACGATTATTCCCTATATGCATTCATATAATCGCGTCTATGACGTGTATATGCCATTCGGCGCTTTTCAATAGGACCAGCTTTTATGGTAAAGGAAAAATTCTACTTTGACACATGAAGGCAAGATATATTGAATGAATATTTTTCTATCCACATAATTCCCGTTGAGATTTGATTTGATTTGATTTTGATTTTATTCGTCATAATGCAAGAAAAATACATTGACAAGGATATCCCATGAAAGCCGAAGGCTTATTTCCAATGGGGTCCTTTAAGTACAAACAAACATTATTACAAATATAAGACAAAAACAAGTAAATATACATCAAAGCAATAGGAATGATACACATAATATGCTTACTAGAACTTCCAATACACATGAGAACTTACTTACGGATGAGAAAAACAAAAAACAAAAACACCAAAATATATAACAAAATTAATGTACGTAGGATTGTAAAATATATCGAACTGTTTCACCAATCTTAAAGATAATCGAAAAGGAAAATCAGGTATAAAGAAAATAATAAAACAGTTATCGAGATAATCATGATTTTCAGGGTCCCCGGGACGTGAAGTTCCGCCAAATGTTATAATTTTAAAACAAAATTTTGAAACACTAAACATTGACGTGAAGTTTCATATTTTCACAGCTTTATGAAGACCTATAATGCCATCTGACAGTCAAATCTCAAAATAAAAACGGATTATTCCATGTATTTGGCGGTTTTCATATTCAGAGAGTTTATCGTTTTTTTTTGTTTTATGGCGGATTTCTTTGACATAAAATCATGCCAAATAATATGCTCTTTGACCATGTTGATTATACCTTATTGTTTATTATTCTGAAACACACAGAAACAATATCAACTATTTAAAGAAAATAAAGTCGGTCAATGGACAATAGATATACGCGCGCCGTGCATAGAACTGTGCGGACTCAACAATCACAAGCCGCTTCCGATTTGAATAGCATTAAAAAGGAGCATCGAATTGGTTTTCGACTTAATTTAACTGATATTATACTGTTGGACAAAATGATTATTTCCCCATAGCATTCCGGACACATTATCGGACAATTTATTATAGAAGCATCTGTTACCCACTCATTACATGTTATTACATGCATGGGAATGGGATGAGTTTAATTGTGTTTTTGTACAGGTTTTTATATACTTGTTTGTAATTGATTGTTTGCTATACTGCAAACATTTCTTTTTCAAATCAGAGAGCAACTTTCAGTCCGAATTGAATAATCATAGTCTTATCGATTGAGTGACATAACATTGTTAATATGTGTTAATATGCAAATATTTATAATTTCGCTTCTTATGATTGTGAAATTGTCAGGTTGAATGTTTGTTGGTGTGTTTCATTATTATCGAATCAAAATGTATAATTAAACAAACAATGCAAAATAGTGAGAACATGAAAATTTACCGAGTATGAGGAGTATATCACGAGATACTATACACTTTGATTGATCAAACTTTAGAATAATATCAATCATATCACTGCACTTTTATTGCTTTTATGTGAAAATAGTATCCCTTGCATTCATACAGGGAAATGTCATTTTACAGAAGTCCTTCTTTTATTTACTAAACGTTGTTTCCGCTTTCTAAATCCCAATTCTCGAAGAAGGAAAGTCTGTATCTTGCAAGGCAAAGCTCCCGTGTCTCCAGCAGTCTGTCAACATGGCCACAACCAGTGAAATTAATGGGGCAGTCAGCTAGGCGGCTTCTATACCTCCCTACTCAGATGTCTGTCCGCGGCTACATGTAAATCAGCAGAGTGGCGGCGGCACCTTAGCGGGGCGGGTCGGGCATCGTTTGTTGCCAGATGTCCGCTGCCGAGACGTGTTTACGGACTGGGTGACGGGCTGTGTGAAGCGAGCGATTGAAGTTGTATTTTTGCGCGCTTGTGTTTTTCATGTCATGTGAGATTTAGGCCACACAGCGCTGCTGGTTTGGAGATCATAAACAGTGACGAGATATTGGATTAGGGGGCTGATGAAATATAAGATGCTTTTCTACACTCTTATTATATGTACAGCTACAGCTACCCTGTTCTAAAAAGAGAGTTGAGGAAGGTATCGGGGGAGGGGGGGGGGGGGG
>BQKZ01001427.1:9750-22664 GCA_036244855.1 Temnopleurus reevesii
TATTTAACATGGTGTTTATAAAAACAATTAATATTATTTTGAATAACAGTGCTAATGGGTATATTGAAATGACGATGATGGTTATCACAGAGAATACATTGATAGTTCACTGTATTACCTGGCTAAATAATATAGCTAATTTCAAACGGAGAATGCTGTTTCTGAGTTGAGGTTATCATGATAGCACAGCCACACGTACTTTTACCCTGACGCCCCCATGCAAATTGATGTCTACCCCAAACATATTTGATGTAGGCCCCAAAGATTGGATACGGCCTGGTTCATTCTAATTACTTGCATCTGTAGCCTCCCATTTTAATATTACTTCTAGACCCCCCCCCCCCCACTCCAATTCACCCCTGTCATCCTGTACCTCCCTCGATATATACTAGCATGATCGAATTCAATGTGAGCAGGATGGATTAAGAAGTGGGACAAATAAAACAACTTCATTCAATCCTTCCCATTAACTAGAGGCATACTATAGTATATAAAGTAAATTCCCAGTTCATTCATCGAACAGGTGCGACACCCGTACGACATTTCTCTACAAAATAGGAGGGAATAAAATGTCGTTGGTATATCGGTATATCCAGCTATTGTGAACGCTTTTCTAATGGACGTTGTTTTCTTTGTTTAACTCCGTTGTTCCTTCTGTTCACAGTGCCTAGGACAAAATGTTGGAGACGGCGCCAATTCTTTCTTAATAAAATGACATATGCGGTAACGGCATATTACTTTGACACAGCTTATATAGATTAACCTCGTACCCCTTCGCACCCCCTTTCAACCATCCCCTTCATCCCTCCCCTGAACCCTTCCCCTGAACCCCTCCCCTTCATCCCTTCCCTGCACCCCTTCTCGATCCGCTCCGCTAGCGTGACTTGCCCGAAAGGTCACACTCGCCGAGTTTGATTAACACGCTACAGCTATTTAATTTATCAGTTCGATATGGCGGTATTATTACTCCAATGTACCGAGGTGTTTCGCTCCAGGCACGCTATGATATATTATTAGGGGTGCATCCGTATGATTTGCTTAAACGTAATAAGTAAATTAATGAGTTTTCCTACGGACGGAAGAAACTAATAGACATGGACATGCAACTTTCATTCATGCAATTTTGGTAATTAATCATGACTGTTTACCCTTAATTTATTACACTACCCTTGTTTTAATTAAATTATACTGTAGGTATGTAATGATATCATGCTTGTTTAAGATACAGCCGGGGGAGATAGAATGTTGAATTAAATTTATAGCAGCATAGTCTCTGCATCGTTTCAAAAGAGATTTAATTTCACGATAAGGCTTTATATTCTCTCCTTTCAAATTATGATTGTTCAATAGAAAGTGTATAGAAAACTTTACACTTTTGAAAAGTCTCTCTAAAAAAAAATCCGTTCAAAATATTTGTACGATTTTTCCAGGTTTATGAATGCTTAATAGCTTCATCTGTTTGTTTATGTCCAGAGTATGAAAAATGCCGTGCACAAATTGGGCGAACAGTTCTGTAAATTGTACTTGATAGATAGGATAAGGGAAAACTATGATAATAAAATCGTTTAGTTAATAGCATTAAATGCTATTTTTAATAGACATTTCAAAAGTGCAAAGATTTTATTGATACACTTTCTATAAGTCCCTGTTCACTCAAATTACCCCCTTACAAAGCATATTACTGCCTCACGCAATAAATATCAACCCGGAACATCCATTTTCAACACTAAACCGTGCTTTTGGAAGTGAAAGACCTCTCTGATCTGTTATACCTTATTCCTTAAATCGTTGTCGTGGTGTAGTGGTTTTGACTCTCGCCTTTTAACGAGAGGGTCGTAGGTTCGAATCATACCCATAGCGTCAATTTCCGTCAGCAATAAATTCATCCACATTGTGCTGCACTCAACCCAGGTGAAGTGAATGGGTACCGATAGGAAGAAATTCCTTGAATGCAGTGAGCGCCGAATGGTAGCCATGCTATAGCCGGATAATAATGCACAGAGCGCTTTGAAACACTTCGTATAAAGCGCTATATAAATGTTGTGTATTATTATTATTATTATTAATATTATAACAAATATCAATCCGGCACATCAGTCTTCAACACTATACCGTGTTTTTGGAAGTGAAAGACCTTTCTGATCTTTTATACCTGATTTCTTAAATCATTGTCCAAACCTTTCTGCTTGCCGGGATTTCAATAATGTTCTTCATATCAACTATATCAAGCCGATTACGACAAATCTTGGAACCGTCCTTTTAAAGAAAGATTTGTTATTTGTATCGTAAATGTCGATATTACACAAATAATTCAAGAGCACAAATGATTATTCTATGATTGGAAATAACCTACACTCAAGTGCTAAAGCAGGATTAGTCTTTTCATTCCCGTATATACCAACTCCAAAATAGCATATGTGTATTTACAGCTTAACAATTATCGCGTGGTTGTGTTCGAGTTAAGCCTCTTTAAAATTCCAATGAATTCTTTTTTGTTATGATTAAAGTTGTATAATAATAGTACAAGCATCTAAATGCGCTTCCTAGTGAGAAATAGCATAGCCAGATATATAATCAGAAAATAGAATTTGAGGAAATGTCAATTGGCAATAGAAGGAAAAAATGCACAGAGGACAAACAAGTGAAATTCGTGGACAGAGGCTTGTTGACGGTAGAAGACCAGTGCGCAGCTGATGTGCACATCATTTGTTGCGCATATCAAATACGCACTCGTTTTCTGCCGTCTACAAGCCTCCGTCCACCAATTTCGAAAGCACCCTAATAAAATTAAAACAAAGTGTGAAGAAAAGGAAAAATGAGAAGGGAATTGGTCAATTTTAATGAACAAAGAAGAAGTTGAATAAAGAGATATTTCGTTACACAGGGAAAATAATTACACTCACAAATCAAAACAAATTGTTTGGTTTTTGTGGAAGCAGTAATAATGCACTTAATTGTATTCTCATAGTTATAAGAAGGGAATTATTTTTAGCTAAATTACGAAATCAATTACCTGACTTTCATGTAATTATATCAGCTGTGAAACGTTATTATGAAATGGAAAAATAAATATGTCAAACAAATCTCAGAGAAAATAAAATGAAAAAGAAGTGGTTTCAATTTAGAAATTATTTTGATTGTGCTGGCGATGTCCCAACACAACAATGAACATATATGGGTATAGTGTTTCATTCTGATATGCTTTCGACCGTGATGATCTGAATCATTGTTTGTCATATCTTTTATCTGCATGTATTTGTTTAACTGCTTGTAAAGAAAGAACTGATGAATATAATGTATGATTATGACATTTGTTTGAAAATAAAGAACCCTGTGGAAGGGAAAAAAAATTAAAAAAAATAAAGAGACAAAATGGATATGGAAACTTTACGATGTGGCGATCCTTTCATTTGCCTTTCATCCAAATGATCGTGGTTCGAATTCCGCCCACAGTGCTAGTAATTCATTCACATTATTCTGCACTCTATACATGTGAGGTGAATGGGTATACGGAAGGAATGAGTATTCACTTGAAAAGATGCAATGCCGGTGGTGATATAATAACTCGGCATAAATTATTTTCGAAAGTTAACGTTTGTCATGGGACAAGATATGGCCGTTTATTGAATGGTTTGGACCCAACAATTACAAGCCGCATGCGATTTGAATAACATTACAAATGAGCATTGAATTGGCGTGCGACTGAATATTACGGAAATATATCATATTGTGTCTAATGTGTCTATACATCTGTAATATATGTTTTAAAAACCTGAAAATGAACAAATATTCCAACAGCCAACTGTGTTGCCTATTTGAATCCCAAAAGAATTCGAAAATCATTGCAACGTGTTTCTTTTCCTCGTTTTAACAGCTGTCAAGGAAAAGACACTGTTCTCTTAAAAAACTACCAAGACGCCATATTAGCAGTAAAGCAATGATGCACAAGTGCATTTGGGAATTTACCCAAATTACAGAGTAATGGAAAAAAAGGAAGACTCCAAATTGCATCGAAATAGACACTAGATTTGGAATGTACTCTGTTTTGTAATAAACCCTCCTGAGGCGATTCATATAAATGCCATTACCTTCCAAGTCGTTGGATAATGAATATACATCGTAGAGGAGGAGGGGATGGAAACACGATTGGAATTGACAAGGCTTTGCGCGTGCGGAGCCCGGATCTTTTACGAGCCGGTCTATACCATTCATTCAATACGCGACATCGATACATGGGTTTGAAATGGAATAGCGACGAGGGCTATTTAGGGGGAGGGAGGGGTGGTATTATACCACGAGATTTCGGATGAGGGGAACGGGGAGGGGGTAAAGGGTTAAGTTGGTGGTGGTGTTGGTGGTGACAGGACAATGTTATGGATCTTCTTTTAGAAAGTGGTAACATGACGGATTATTCAAGGATATAGGTGCGTGTCTGTAATTATATATCCCACTCTTCGTCCCTTTTTCCTCCCCCGCTCTGTCCCCTCTCTCTCCCCGCCTTCTATTCCCTTCTCTATCTTGCCCTTCATCAAACTTTCTTTGTATTTAATCTCCTTTCCATCTTTTTCTTTCTTTCTCTCTTTCCCTTACATCCCGCTCCACATTCTCTTTCCCTTACTTCCCTTTCTTACCATCAACGTAATGTGAACGTGTGGGATTTCTAATGCATTGTAGTATAGCTCTACCATGTATACCCCTCTCCCTCTCCACTTCTCTCTCTCTCTCTCTCTCTCTCTCTCACTCTCCATCTCTCTCTCTTTCTCTCTCTCTCTCACACACACACCCTCTCTCTGTCACTCACTCTCGCCCTCCCTCCTTACTTCTCTCTCCCTCCTTTTTTTTGTCTCCCTCTCTCTCCCTCTCTATCTATTACAACGTTCTTCTTTGCCACCCCTTTGTATATTGCCTTATCTCACATGTGCTATCTACCGTAGATGTGAACATAAATTGTTTCTATATTTCACTTTCTCTCCTACTATCTTTCTCCCCCTCTCCCAATCCTTCTCTATCTTTGTCTAACGGTCTCTCTCTCTCTCTCTCTCTCTCCCTTATCTATATCGTTCAACGCATATAGCCTTACCTCACCTGTGCTTTCTACCGTAGATGTGAATGTATTATTTACATCTCCCCTTTTCACCCCTTCTCTGCTTCTTACCCTCTCTATCCCCACTCTGTCTGTCTGTCTGCCTGTCTGCCTGTCTGCCCCCCTATTTCTCTCTCTCTCTCTCTCTCTCTCTCTCTCTCTCTCTCTCTCTCTTTCACCCATCCATCGTCTCACTTATGATTTCTAGCGTAGATAATTATGAATGTTTATTATTTCATTATTTTCAGCTCCTTTCCCCTTTTCTCCACTTCCCTTCCCATCTCCTTCTTTATATCTCTCTCGAAACATCTCTCACTGTCTCGGCATTCCCCTTTATCCTCTTTCTGTATAGCAATTTATCACCTGTGCTTTCTAACGTAGATATGAATCTATATTATTTCCTTATTTCCATCTCCTCCTCCACTTTATCCGCTTTTTTTTCTTTCCAACCCTCTCTATACAACCCAACGCCCCTCTCCCCCTTCTCTGTATCTTCCACCGTCTATTCAGCCTTGCCTCACTTGAACTTTTTACCGTAGATGAGAATATATACCATTTCATCATTTCCTTCTCCCCCTTTCTCTTTCTCACGCTCTCTATGTCTCCCTTTCTCTTCCTCATACCAAATCTTCCAACGCATGCAAGCCTTACATCACCTGTGCCTTCTACCGTAGATGTGAATGTATTGTTTCCATCTCCCCCTTTCACCCCTTCTCTGCTTCTTACCCTCCCTACCCCACTCTCTCTCTCTCTCTCTCTCTCTCTCTCTGTCTGTCTGTCCCTCTTTCATTCTCCCCCTCTCTCTCTCTCTCTCTCTCTCTCTCTCTCACCCATTTATCGTATTTATAGTCTTATCTCACTTGTGCTTTCTACCGTAGATATGAATGCATAGTATTTCATCATTGTCATCTCCTTTCCCCTTTCTTCACTTCCCTCCCCCCTCTCCTTCTACATCTCTCTCTTCCAACACCTCTCATTGTCTCAACATCTCTCATTACTTTCATCCTCTTTCTATAACCATTTATCATATGTGCAGCAATCTAACGTAGATATAAATCTGCATTATTTCACTTATATCCTTTCCATCCCCCACACTTTCTCTCCTTTTCTCATTCTCATCCTCTCTATACAACCCAACGCCCGTCTTCCCTTCTCTGTATCTTCCATCGTCTATTCAGAATTACCTCACTTGAGCTTTCTACCGTAGATGTGAATATATACCATTTCATCATTTCATTCTCCTTCCCCCAATTCCCCCTTTCTCTTTCTCACGCTCTCTATGTCTCCTTCTCTCTCACCCATTCCTATATCTTCCAACGCATGCAGCCTTACATCACCTGTGCCTTCTACCGTAGATGTGAATGTATTATTTCCATCTCCCCTTTTCACCCCTTCTCTGCTTCTTACCCTCCCTACCCCACTCTCTCTCTCTGTTTGTCTCTGTCCCTCCTTATTTTTTCTGTCTTTTTACCCCCCCTCTCTCTCTCTCTCTCTCTCTCTCTCTCTCTCTCTCTCTATCTCTCCCTCGCTCTATCTCGCCCTCCAAAATCTCTATTGCCTTATTTCACCTGTGTTTCCTAATGTAGATGTGAATGTATAATTATTTTGTTTAATTATTATTATTCTTTATCCCCTTTACCCTTTCTCCCTATCTCTCTATCTCCCCCTATTTGCTATCTCTCTCATAACGTCTCTCTCTTTCTCTGTCTCCTGTTACCTCTTTTACTTTCATCCTTTTTCTAATAACCTTAGCTCAACCGTGCTTTAAGATGTGAATGTATATTTTGTTCATATCCTCTCTCCTTTCTCCTTATCTCCATCCTTCTCGATCTCTCATCCATCATCGACCACTGTCTGCTCCTTACATGTGCTGTCTACAGTAGATGTGAACGTATGCTATATTTCAATATTTTCATCCCCTTTCCTCTTTCTCTCTCCCTATTTTCCTTTATCACTGTCCGTTTTCCGATCCCTTCTCTCTGCCTTTCACTTCATATGAACCTTTTATACACTCCTTTCTATCTTCCCTCCTCTCATTGAAAAACAAATTGGCCATCTGCGCTGACATTTGACCTATATCAGGTGGTTTCCATTTTAAAAATGTTTCTTTCATGCAACTCTACCTCTATGCCAAATTTCTTGTTGTTGGGTTAAAAGTGCACAGTTCACCCCAAAGTCTGGTGTTACATACCAAATCATTCTAACATGCTTTCTTAGTTAGATATGAACGTATAATACTTCAGACGCCTTTCATATTTTTATTCATATATCTTACAGTCGGTCTCTATCGTTACATATTTACGTCGCTCACTATGTTCATTCTCCTTTCTCACACTCTCGTTCTTCTCTCCATCCACTATATTTCTTTCTTTAACCATTTTCCTTCTTTCATCTGTATATATAACACGATATAAACTATTTCCGAAAAGTTAACTCGAACGCAGATAATAGATCCGTACACGGTGTATTCAACTGTGCGGACACAACAATGACAAGCCGGTACCGATTTCAATAGCATTACAAAGGAGCATTGAAATAGCGTTCGACTTAACTTTTCGAAAATACTTTATATCGTGTTATATGTGATTTGTGTGTCAGAATGATGTGAACGGTTCGACTATAGGACTTTTACAATAACATTCTTACATTTTCTCTTCACCCTCTCTCTCTATATATATGTCTCGCTCCACTTGTCTCAATCTTTTATCAACAAGCAAACAGAAAAAAAAATCGGAAAGTGATACAATAGTGACACATCAGTATTCTGATGTGTCATTGCGGTGTCATTCTTTTTCCTTTTTGTGACGTCTTTTGTATGGCCCTCCTTCTTTGACATACAAACACGAACACACCCACATACACCTACACCCCACACTATACACCAGACCCTACACACATACATACACCATTATACGTCTCTCCTTGTTTCTTCTCACTGGAAGGGTATAAGATTCCCATGTTTACGTCACCAAATCTTGCATCCCCAACTCCCTTTCTTTCTTCTCAATTTCATTCCGTCTCCCCTATCCTAAAATCTCACTCCACATCTTATATTGACTTCATTTGACGCCCTAATATGCAGAATGGGGTCCTGTATAGTTTTCAATTTCAAACACTAGCTCCCCCCGTCTTTTAATGTCGTTCCCTCTTTCTCTCCTTCTTTCTCCCTCCCCCTCTCACTCTCTCTACCTCTCTTCTCTTTAATCAACCAGTCAACAACAAAAAAAATCATCTGAAAATGATACAATGTTGCGTCATCGTCGTGAAATTACCTCCTGTTTGGTCCTTTATTTTGTCTTTTTTAAACGGGGAAGGGGGCACATGGGGATAGGAGGGACTGCCTCTTNTAATATTTTCATCCCCTTTCCTCTTTCTCTCTCCCTATTTTCCTTTATCACTGTCCGTTTTCCGATCCCTTCTCTCTGCCTTTCACTTCATATATGAACCTTCTATATCCTCCTTTCTCTCTTCCCTCCTCTCATTGAAAAACAAATTGGCCATCTGCGCTGACCTTTGACCTAGATCAAAATTCTGAAAATGTTTCTTTCATGCAACTCTACCTCTATGCCAAATTTCTTGTTATTGGGTTAAAAGTGCACAACTCACCCCAAAGTCTGGTATTATATACCAAATCATCCTAACGTGCTTTCTTAGTTAGATATGAACGCATAATTGTTTAACTTCAGACGCATTTCATATTTTTATTCATATTTTATCTTACAGTCGATCTCTATCCTTACATATTCATGTCGCTCACTGTGTTTCTTCTCCTTTCTCACACTCTCGTTCTTCTCTCCATCTCCTGTATTTCTTTCCTTAACCATCTTCCTTCTTTCATCTTTATATATAACACGATATAAACTATTTCCGAAAAGTTAACTCGAACGCAGATAATAGATCCGTACACGGTGTATTCAACTGTGCGGACACAGCAATGACAAGCCGGTACCGATTTCAATAACATTACAAAGGAGCATTGAAATTGCGTTCGACTTAACTTTTCGAAAATACTTTATATCGTGTTATATGTGATTTGTGCGTCAGAATGATGTGATCGGTTCGAATATAGGACATTTACAATGATATTCTGACATTTTCTCTCCACCCCCAACCCCCTCCTCTCTCTATATGTCTCGCTCCACTTGTCTCAATCTTTTATCAACAAGCAAACAGAAAAAAAATCGGAAAGTGATACAATAATGACACATTAGTATTCTGATGTGTCATTGCCATGATTGCGGTGTCATTGTTTTTCCTTGTTTGTGACGTCTTTTATAGGGCCCTTCTTCTTTGACATACATACACGAACACACCCACATACACCTACACCCCACACTACCCCAGACCCTTCACACATACATCTCTCCTTGTTTATTCTCACTTGAAGGGTATAAGATTCCAATGTTTACGTCACCAAATCTTCCTTAACATCTCCCTCCCTTTCTTTCTACCCCCTGTCATTCTGTTATTCCATCTCCCCTATCCTAAAGTCTCACTCCACATCTTGTATTGGCTTCATCTGACGCCGTAATAGGCAGAATGGAGTCCTGCATAGTTTTCAATTTCAAACACTAACTCTCCCCGTCTTTTAATGTCGTTTCCTCTTTCTCCCCTTCTTTCTCCCTCTCCCCTTCTTCTCTTTAATCAACCAGTCAACAGAAAAATATCTGAAAATGATACAATATTGTGTTATCGTCGTGTCATTTCCCCCTTTTTGTCCTCCATTTTGTCTTTTTTCAAACGGGGAAGGGGGTGCATGGGGATAGTAGGGGCTGCCTCTTTCATTGTTTCCCCCTCTCTCCCTCTGTTACAAACACACACACAAACACACATCCATATCCATATACGCACACATACATACATACACACATACACACACACACACACACACCCATACATCTTCATTCACCATCACACATCTCTCCTTATTTTCTTCTCACTGGGGTGGTATAAGATTCTCATGTTTACGTAACCAAATCTTCCATAGCATCTCCCCCCTCCCTTTCTTTCATCTCCCTGTCATTCTGTTATTCCATCTCCCCTATCCTAAAATCTTGCTCCTCATCTTGTATTGACTTCATCTAACGCCCTAATAGGCAGAATGGAGTCCTGCATAGTTTTCAATTTCAAACACCAGCTCTCCCCGTCTTTTAATGTCGTTTCCTCTTTCTGAGACGCGTATGAAACACATCAAGAAGATGGGTTGTTTAAGTGCACGATGCCTGTATTTAGGTATGAGAATCCGGTGCCGTGAACGCTGGTTCTTTACAGGCAAATTGCGTGTAAGTGATTACAGAGTGCAGGCTAAAACCATCAACTGAGGCGGAAAGAAAGTAAAAACGAGAGTTGAAAAATGTTTTTTGTTGCCAATGTAAATGTTCTCTAGTTTGGGGTTCCGTGACCGCTTGCTCTTTACAAGCAAATTGCGTGTAAGTGATCGCAGAGTGCACGCTAAAAAAATAAAACTTTGCGGAGAACAAAGGGACATAATAATGATAACAAAAAAAATTATCCTTTTTGTTGCCAACCAAAATTTTCTCTAGTTTGTGATTGATTTTCTGTATTGCTCGAGTGAATTTAATGACATTCATAAAAACGCTATCATTAAAGACCACTGCTTAGAATGTGCGTCGAATACACAAATCAATTTCGAATGTTTGTAACACTCTCGAAACAGCCAATCAAAAATGAATATAGTTCATGAATTAATTCATTCAAATGTTGAATATTAGGGGCACTCAATAGAGATTATTCAGAATTATTAGAATTTGTTTAGGTTAAATTATTTGTTTTGCCTGATCGCATTAAAACCCTTCGCAGGAGGCGTATATTGAAAATGGGGAGACATCTACTCAAACAGGTGAGTCAGAGGGTTAGAATATGTGAATAGATTTTCTATCTAAAGAACACAACAATGAATAGACTCGTGTGCATTGATATTGGTAAACTAGTAATTCTCTAAACCGTTGCGAAAATTGCGTTTGTGAAATCGTTTTAAACAGATAGTAATTTATCGAGAAAAATATATACTTGCAACATCATGTAAGTTGGAGTAATCAAGGGTCTTAAGGACACATGGTACTGATGTACCGCAACATAATTTATGAATTACAAAGACCATTCATATTTTCTGATACCGTGCACGGGCTAATTTACTCGCAAGGGCGTACTTGAAGCATTAGTTCATTTATCATTGTTCTCCGATTTTCACACCGGTTGACAATTTGCTGATTGGCAATAATAAGCGATCCTGGAGATTTAAGGCCGACTCACACATTTACGTTTTTAACCTGCGTTAGCCTACCGTTTTTGGAAATTAAAAACGCTTCCTGGACACACAGCATACGCACATCAGACGGTTGACTGACGTTAGGCATACGCTCCTTGAACGCAAGCTGAACGTCATTCCACCGTCTGATGCGCGTATGTTGTGCATTCAGGGGGCGTTTTTAATTTCCAGAAACGCTTGGCTGACGCATGCTAAAAACGCAAAAGTGTGTGTCGACCTTAAGGGTACATTGTAAAACATGCCATGTGTTGTAAAACGTACAACATTATGAATTACAAGATCTATTCCTATATTCTTATACCACACATGGGCTAATTTACTTGCAAGGGCGTACTTTCGAAGCATTAGTCCATTGACCATTGTTCTCACTATTCACGCCGGTGCAATTTGTTGATTGGCAGTAATAAGCGTTCTGGAGATTTATTGTGATTGTGTGTTTACAACCTTCCTCCTNTTGCGTGTAAGTGATTACAGAGTGCAGGCTAAAACAATCAACTGAGGCGGAACGAAAGTAAAAAACGAGAGTTGAAAATGTTTTTTTTTTGTTGCCAATATAAATGTTCTCTAATTTGTGGTACCGTGACCGCTAGTTCTTTGCAAGCAAATTGCTACAAGCATGATAAGTGATCACAGAATAGCCTGTTTGTTGCCATCCTAATTGTTATACAATTTGTGGTTGATTTTTTGTATTGCTCCAGTAAATTTGATGAGATTCATCAAAAGCTAACATTCAAGACCACTGCCTAAATGTGCTTTGTATACGCAAATTAATTTCGATGAAGAATTATTGCAACACTTTTGAAACAACCCATCAAAAATGAATATCGTTTATTCAAATTTCAATAGAATGTTGTATATGAGGGAAACTCAATGTTCAATTGAACATTCAATTTATGCTTGATGGCATCAAAACGATACGCCGGAGGCTTGTATTGAAAACGGTAAGAAATCTACTCCAACAGATGAGTCAGAGGGTTAAAATATGTGAATAGATTTTCTACTATTAAGAAAAAGTGAATAGATTATTGCAAGAGTGAATGCTCATTCGGTCTGTTTTTGTGATTTCAAATTGGTACGATATTAGTTCTCTATTCCTCGTGAAAATCGCGTGAGCCTTTACCAGTAAATATGCATAAATCAGGTGGACAAATGTTTTTTCAAGAATATAGTAATTGTCAGGGAAAAATATATATTTGTAACATTATGTAAGTTGGATTAATCAAGGGTCCTAAGGACACACCGTACAGAGTTGTAACGCAACATAATTTTTGAATTACAAAGTCTATTCTTATTTCTGATACCAGGCACGGGCCAATTTACTTGCAAGGGCGTACTTGAAGCATTAGGTCATTCACTATTGTTCTCACTATTCACGCCGGTGCAATTTGTTGATTGGCAGTAATAAGCGATCCTGGAGATTTATTGTGATTGTGTGTTTACAACCTTCCTCCTGCCACAGTGATAAAACTTTTATTGTACGATCTCGTATTACTAAAACCGCCGCGCGGTGCACCGTTGGAAAGCCGGGGGGGGGGGGGGGGG
>BQKZ01001427.1:23147-52590 GCA_036244855.1 Temnopleurus reevesii
CTGGGTTGAGTGCAGCACAATGTGGATGAATTTCTTGCTGAAGGAAATTAACGCCCTGGGTGGGACTCGAACCTACGACCCTCTAGTTGAAAGGCGAGAGTCATGACCACTACACCACGGCGCCTCCATTACTATCATGATTATTGTGAGGTTATCATTTTTCTATAAAAATGACTTCAAGACAATTATTGTCACTTTTTATTTCTGAAAAAAATATGATTCCTGTTCTACTTTGCTCGCCGCGGTAGATAAAGCTATTGATGTACTATCATACGTGTACGTGATTTGGACATGGGAAGGTGGAATATGCAATGTAGACTTTATCTCTTGTGTGGAGTGTTTACTCCTAGCCATTTTTGTTTGCTGAAGCGTCCATACATATACATAACAGCAGCTGAGGGTATGACAATCGAGTTCGCGCCCCTATCTATACGCAGAGATGACAACCGTTCCGGAATATGTATGAGTTCAAAATTAACATGTGAATAATGAAACAGCTGAACAAAAGTGAGGACAAGCATGACAATTGACTGTAACCATGTTCTCAATCAGTCACTTTTGGCTTTACCCTTGAATAAATATGAAAATACACCTCAAGCATATTCCGGATTGGTTGGCATCTCTGCACAAGTTCTGTATATATATATATATATATATATATACACACATGGACAGAATAGGCATGGACTTCCGACAATTTGTATTGCTTTGAAGAAGGATCTTCGCCGACAGACTTGAAAGAAAGAGAGCTAGAGAACATCTCGCGTTAGGCAACATTTTCTTACCGATATTTCAGCTCGAATAAAGGTCTGGGAGCTAAATGATTTATATCCCCGATGATTAATCATTCTATAATTTCGCTCAGTTTTAATGTAACGCATTCCCCCCCCTTTTTTTTTTACGGCAAACGTATACCTTTGCGCTATTAGCCAACGTATGGCTATCAAGCGTTCATGGTCTGTAAACAGTCCGTTAGCAAAGAACTACAGAGAGAAAACATTTTGATCGGCACACAATTGGGTGGCGCTCGATGTATGTAGACGTTAGCGTTAGCATAGCACCTTTCCTCCGGAATGTGTAACAAATTTCATGATTGCCTAGCAAACTCTTGCTGGGAACGCAACGGTGTGTTTGAGCCATTAAAAAGAGAAAGTTTGTTCACAGTAAAAAGAAAAAAAAAAAAAACGAAATCATGGCATGAAGAATTAAATGAGTTCATGAATCGGGAAAACTATTTTTTATTAGTCTTTCTTCTAGCAAATTCCCTTATTGGTTCAATATCCACTACTGTGCCTCTAAACCCACATCTCATGAAAATGAATGTGATTGAGTCTCAAAATACATTTGCGAGTTTGTTTGAATGAGATAGATTGAGTGATATTGCTCTAGCGCCACTAACGTCAAAAAGCAACACAGTGAACTATTCTTGTCCATTCAAGAAATTTCAGTGAAATTGATGAATGAATGCACTGAAATCACTGGGACAGCTTAATTCTTCTGCATCCTCGAATACATTTAGCGCCATCTACGTCTGATAATTGTTTCACGAGTCACCGATATCACGTTGCAATACACTTCTTCACTACAATGCAATGAACACTGATGAAGAAGTTCATTTAATTCAATATGTTCCCTTGGATATATCCTTGGGTATAATTTTTCGGGTTCTAATTTCCTGTGAATTTGAATACTGAGTAGGATTGGTTTAGTTTATTTTATATTATTAGAATACATACGTTAACCCCCTCCCCAAAAAGGAATACTTCATTGATTTTTGTTTTGTGCGTATGGTGTAATTACATTTCGTTATTTTTAGCGACTTAAAAAGATATCGATGAATATAAATCAATATTGATTTATCTTCTTTTATACCAATGATATTTATACACACCCTTCGGGAAAAAATATACAATTTCTGCGGTTTGTTTTATCGGGACTCTTCTATTTTTGAATTGTGGGTGTAATTCATTTTTTTTTTTCATTATGAATGTGTTTCAAGTAAATCATTAAATAACATGAGCATACAAAAAGGCAAAAAAGGTTGTACGCGCTTTATAATATATTCGACGCCCTTATGGCAATTGACACTGTATGAAATACAACTGTATAGTCTTTAAAATGACTTAAGGACGAGAAATCATGTGTCATGTGACACATTTCGTCTTGATTTTACTGTTTTAAAAACAATCTTTGTATCTGTCAAACGGAGTCATGCGAATTAGGTCGGTCTCGAGACTGAGTTAAAGTCCTTGGTGTGTATTAAAACGATTATGAAATCAAGAAAACATAATCGTTTTAGCCCTCGGAAGTGCGAAGAGAAGTTATTACGAAACGTATTTTTCAAGCAATTAGCCTAGAAAGGTTGTATTAACAAATTCTCTCTCTCCCTCTCTCTTGCTCTCTCTTTCTCTCTCCCACTCTCTCTCTCCCTCTAACCTATTCTCTTTACCCGTCTCTTTCTGTCCAATTATCCTCGAGGAATCAATAAGACTGACTAGTTAAAGGATCACAGAGAGCATTTTTAATATTTCTAGTCAAAACGAGACCAGATTAAAGCTAAAATTACCAAAAAATCTTACAATTTCTGACCAGATTCCTGAACATCTTAACTAGAATTTAGTCATTACTGACAATAAATAAATTATATACCCTAGGATTGTAGGTTGTGGCAACCTACATGGGTTTTTTTTTAAATGGAAAATTCTAATTTTCAGTACAAAAGTGCATTCAGTAAACAGCAAAATTAAGACCGATGCAATCAAATCAAACTAGGGCTTCGGCCTCCACGTCAGCCACGCCAAACTACTTTTGACAAGCGAAATATCTTTTTCATTACTCTGGGCTGGATGGGGATGTTTAAAAGTCATAAATAGGAGCAGAAAGTATCCATCATGAATATTTTAAATAAATGATAAATTGTGGGTTTTATGGGGGAGAGGGAGGTGTCTACGTGGTGATAAAAAACAATATTTCATTAAATTTTATTGCTTTCTTGAAAGTAGCCACAATACTAATTCAGAGAAATAAACCAAGAACTCTATACTAAAAGCTGGGGGCTGATGGTAAACAGTTTTCAAGGATAAGCAAGAAAGAATTGTATAGTTTTGTGGGTGAATCACGATTTTGATTCAGGCGCAAAAGCACTTTTCGATTTCATTCTTGTAAACTCCATTGACCAACGTATCAGTGGGTGTTTTGACCACGCTTGGTAATCGTACAACTTTTGTCGTTGTGTATTGTGGAGGTTATGAATACTTTATCGTTACCACGGCGACAATTTTTTTTACCACGCTCACTCTTTTTGCTATTGAGTACCCACACATTCAAGATCACATTTTTTTTTTTACTATTACACCAGTATGGAATATTTCATGTGATTTTTTTAATTATATTTTTTATTTGTATATTTCATTTTCTTCTCAGAATTCCTAAAAAATAAAACGTGACATACCTTTCCCAAAATGATAAATAGTAAAACCAAAAAAAAAAATTAATTAATAACTGGAATTAAATGTGCAATGCTACATGTAAATATACGTCGTTCGTGTCATTGTCCTGCTAGTTTGTTTTATTTTAGTCTGGGAAAACAAAGTAAATGTTTAATCTGGTTTTGGTTTTTGTTATATTTTAGAAATTAATAACATTGGAAATTTAAAAAAAAATCGGAGTTTTCTTCGTTTGTTAATCATTAAGGCATTCTTCAATAAATGAATGATTGTTATTTCATCATTTATCTGTTTTTTGCGTTTGGTTCACGATTTCATGTTTACCAGTTGAGTCGATCACGTCCGACTCGGTACATAACCTTGAATGGGACATGTCATAACTGCTTACATATCAATAAAGCATTGAAAAAGACATATCAATCAGAAGATCTACGTATTGAGAAATGAAATATTTGAATCATCCCGTGCCAGGCAATGTAGAAAAAAGAGACATTGATTAATGAAAGTATGAAGACTTTCAAATATTTGCGTTTATATTCAAACCATGGAAACCATACGTATAATCAAAAGACTAACTCACACATATTGCGTTTGTAGCTGACGTCCAGAAAATTTTAAGTCTTCTCTCTCAAGTTGTTCATTTAAATCCAAGGTCAAAACCATGCTATTATCTGAATACTCACAGTAAACTCTGTCCAATTATTTTACACTCCTAATTTAATGTCGCACAAACTCCACTTTCATTTTCACTCTCATCTTTTTCACCTTAACCATCATCCTCATCTACATCCTTTTCATCTTCATCCTCATCTCCATCTCTGTAAGATTTGCAAAAATTGTGATATTAATTCTGCGCATCAAATAATCATAATGATCAATTACATTAGATTTTTCTCAGGTTTGTCTTATTTTTTTTCCAAGCAATTTGCTTATAAAGATAATCCTTCTTCAATTAATTACATACAGTGTATGTTGACAAATTGTCATCACAGTTTACAGTATTTTATTTGGTATTTATGTTCATTTTTGTGACCCTTGTGTGACCCTTTGTCAAAATGATACTCATCAGCTCATGAATCAAGTTATTTTGTTATATTTCGAAATTATGTTGTATGCAGAAGAAAAATAAACTAAAACTAAAAAACTAAACAAACTAAGCGTCCTCCAAGCATTCATGATGCTCTGTGAATGCAGAAATATTGAGGAACCATGCTTAGATGACATACGGAAGCTTAAACGTGTAGCGACCTATTCAAATTCACCTTGACGCCATGTTTAAGAAGAGAATGCGAGAAGACAAATTGTACTAACTCGCCTTGGCTCCTTGTCTTAGATGAAAAGGCGAACATATGATCTTTATAAGACTCGGCTTCAAATTCACGCTGCGCGTGTAACTTGAAAGGAGACTCTACCCAAAAAGGAAATTTCTTCAACAGGAGCAGAAAAATTAAATGAACAGAACAAAGAAAGTTTGAGAAAAAATGGACAACTAATAAGAAAGTTATAAATGATTATACATTTAGACAAATTGGCAAATGATGACGTCATATGTCCACCACTGACCATTTATTACATTCATATTGATGTCATAAAATGTTACTTTTTCCCCCAAAATATGATTTCCTCAAAAGTTTAACCGTGTGATATCTTTATGATAAATATGTAGACCCACTATTCGTATGTTAACATTCATACAAACTTTTCAACGTTCTGTAAAACAAAAGAGGAATTTTGCATCATATTTATAATAAAAACTCTGGTTAGTTGTGCATCCATGATGTCATCAAATCGGCAACATCTCTGGAAATTTCCACTGATTTGCCCATTTTCATAAATCTTTAAAAAATCGTAACTTTTTATTACTTGTCCGATTTACTTCAAACATTTTTTGTTTCACTCACAATTTTTGTTCTGCTTCTTTTGAAAATTATTATTTTTGGGTATACTCTTCTTTTAAGCATCTGTAGGACTGTCATAGTTTCTGAAACATTAAGGTTTCGGCTCTCAGTGTGAACCTAACTTACAATATGATCCTTCTATTCGTTCTCCTGAGTTTCATCGTAATCAAGGTTATTATTTGTAAGGTCTCGCTCTGTCAATTTAACGAGATGTTAGAATCAGAAACACAATTTCGTGATAGGTGTTGATATGCACTCATGATGCTATGATGAAAAACAAAATTGTAAGGGATCCGTAAAGAAAAAATAAAAATGTCTAAAGGCTAACTCACACATTGGCGTCTATAATAGCCAAAGTCTGCCTATCGCTCATGACGCTCCTTGTGCGTAAATGTAGGGAGGGGTGACGCTAACGCATGTACGTCGAACGCCAGACGAACTCCTTCAACGTTACTCTAGCGTCTTTGTTCCGTGTTTATGCGTTCACGGAGCATCATGAATGCTGGACAAATGTTGGCCATAAGCGCAATGGTGTGACTCAGCCTTATATAATTATGACGCTATAATGTAAAACAATACCGTGTAGGGGCTTCAAAATTGCTATTAAAGGGGCACTCAAAACGTGTGACGTATGGAACTGTCATTTGTTATGCAAACTTCTTGACACACACTCTGTGCTTATTCAACAATTGGCAAGACCTTCGAAAACTTATCATGACTATTTAATTATGAGGTAAAACATCCCTTGTCATAAACAATACAAATGATGGCGTCAGAAATTGAATTTATCATTATAGTCAGGACCAATCATTAGCAATTATGTGTTTAAAATAATCACCAACCTTCAAGATACTGTAGCAACCCTCTGTTATCCTAAATTAATTTTATCCAAAGTTATCAAGAATCACAATATTTTAGATAAATTTGCATACTAGCAATATTGTAATGAAAAAAGAAATGAACAACCTAAGCTGCTATAGCCGGATAATAATACATAGAGTGCTTATAAACACTTCGTATTAAGCGCTACATAAATGTTATGTATTATTATTATTATTACTAACAAACAAACAAAAACAAACAAACAAGCACACATACAAAACTAATGACAACAAACAGAAAGTATTATGATCAAGGACACGAGTAAAATGTGTGATATGTCATTGGTGTGAGTTAAAAACATATTTTCGACTATTTCAAGGTTGTGTTTTTGTTTAAAAAACATTTTATATTTTCATTATTTCAAGGTTGTATTTTTGTTTCCAAAACATATTTTCAGTATTTCGCGGTCATAATCTTGATCCCATGAAATTAACTGCAACGTAGGGATTCAATCAAGTACCAATACGTAATGGACGCATTTTGCTGAAGCCCCCGAATACACCCAAATCAACACGATTCTAGAAGTAGTTGAGGCTTCTGTGTGCTGAATGATAATAATAATGAACGGATTTTATATAGCGCTTATCAACTCTTCATGAGAATTTCCTAAGCGCTCTACAATTGCAGCATTATTACCCTGGCTTTAGCAGTGCAGCTACTAGGCGCATAAGCTTTTTCAAGGAATAAATTCCTACCAGGTACCCATTTACCTCACCAAGGTTGAGTGCAGCACAATGTGGATGAATTTCTTGCTGAAGGAAATTAACGCCATGGGTGGGATTCGAAACTACGACCCTCTGGTTGAAAGGCGAGAGTCACAACCACTACACAACGGCGCCTACACATGAAATATATAAAATTAGTTGAGGCATATGTGTGCTGAGATATATGTCCCTCCATGTTGAGAGGCAGATGATCAGGTCACAGAGGTCTGAACTTGACTGGACGGGTAGGAATTTACATGAGCTAAGCTTACACGTTAATATCTTAAAGGCGCCCGGTGTAGATGGGTCGTTATTTTTCCAGCAATATTTTCGAAAAAAAAAGGATCTTTATACATAACACTAATTTTCTGAAGACAATACATTTTCTATTCTTTTTTTTTTTGGGGGGGGGGGGGTACTAGAAATTCCAAAACTTTTGCAGAGTTATGAATCTAATCACATTTGCAATTGTACGTTTATTTCTTTTGTTCACTGTTTCAGGCAGAAAACAGCGTGTAGAATGACAGCAAATGTGATGCAAAAAACGTCGTCAGAAATTTTCTGTGAAAATACAAATCAGAGATCTTTGTACTTTAGGATACAAATGAACATGCAGCTCCTAACACGTTTGCATGTTGTTACGATGAGAATCGTATTTTCAAAGTATTATTTTGCTGACACTGCTGCTATTATATTCTGTATTTCACACATAATTTGTAATTGTAAGGTCTCAATACAAACGTTTGATGTTAAAATCATAATAATAACCGTTAGTACAATCTTTTCAGATCGATTGATATAATGTATATGCTATCAATTTGTATTGAAGTAGAATGATTACACAAAATGAAAAAAATATAAGTTTTATCACATGATTTTCTTTACTATTCCCCAAAGTTTTGAATTCTATTTACATGTTCATACAAATTGGGAGAAAATTGTTTCATTTGCAAATGTGCAAATAGAAGATGTAATGAAATCATTGATTATTTTTGTGGATATTCCCATTACAGATTGCGAAAAACATCCAATAATATTTCGTGGAAATAATGTGTTTTTCATGTTTATCTTATAATGGATGCTGTAAAGTAAACACATTTTCCTGCATAACTTAAACGGCAAATTTACAAGTAGTTTTCGATTGCAAAGTGGTACGTGCATTTTATGCTGTATGCATTTACTGTCCATTCTCTGTCTCTTTCCTCATAGGAAATGAACAAGACCGTGTTTGCAGCCGACAGACAGGCCAGAGACAGCACGACCCAACCTAGGGGCAGTGACGTCAAACAGAAAGTCACGTGCAGGAGACGCAATCAGCCAATCATAACGCGCCAAAGAGCGGTGAGCATTTCTCCCGACCGTGCTGTACGCTTTACACACACAGCATCACGCAGAGAGCAGCAACCCACGAATCTTCGTCGCAGCCTATCGGAGGTAGGGAAGATCGGGCATGTTGATGAGCCCTATAAAAGGCAGACACATCGCTCACGGAGTTTAGATATCGATCTGAGAGAGAGAAGCGCTGACGCGAGTTCTCGCCAAGATATCAGTGTCTGTAACCATCCACAGCACCACAACCACCAACACCGTATTGACTGTGAGCCGTTAAGATCACGTTCAGCATCACTAACTAGAAGCATTAGTCTTACCCGACCCATCGCTTGGTTCAGGAAACGTTGGTTGTTCCATCAGCTTTCTGACAGCGGAGTATTACTCGGTGATCTTACAAGCACCATGCATCAGGATCGTAAAATGACCAGGTCGTCATCTGTAGCCGATGTCGACATCAAGCCGCCGTCTCCACGTTCTTCCATTGAGACGAGACGATCAAAGCAACCCAAAATGGGGCCGCATCCGAAGAAGAAGATGTTGCGTTCACACAGCGAGTCCGCCATCGATACGAACATCCTTCGGAGCGTGATGAAGCACAGCTCTACCGCGCCCGTTGATGACGGCAAGCCAGCCGGCATCATCTGCAGCGATGAGGACTTTAAGAAAATCCTGTCGGACTCGAAGCGTCATCGCTTTGGACGGAAGCGAAACAACACGATGGTGATCCAGTTGGAGTCTACCCCTGAGGCTCCGGCTGAGAGCGACATCCAGCAACTGGACAACCGTCTCAGCGAGAAGGAAGAGTCATCTCCTGTGAAGGAGTGCTCTTCGGTGATGACGGAGCGACGAGGAAGCAGGGACCGGGTGCCCAAGCTACCCATGCGGCAGTGTGCCTCAGACCCCAGCAGCCCGGCCCATCTGAGCTCAACCCGGCGGGAGATCATCAGGCTATCCCCGCTTATGCTCCACAAGAACAATCTGAACAATTCTTCCGTACATAGCAATCGCGTTGTGCATCTCTCACCGAAAGCCTTATCGAGTCGCCTCGCCAAATGCAACGCGAACGCTGACGAGCTCGAGCCTATGCTTCCTAAGGACAATAATGGAAATCACGTCATGGAGAAATCGCAGCTCGTTGATGATTTCGTGATCGAGGAGGAGGAGCAGGTTGAGGAGGAGGAGAAGCGATGTAGCCAAGAGGACCTCCAAATCGAGAACATCCCAACGAACATTGATAACGAGAACGAGAAGGAGAGCGAGAACGCTTTTGATGCTCAACTCCTCGGGGAAGCCATCGAGCGACACCTAGCGATGCAGCGGAGTCCTGGTCGAAAGAGTCCGCGATTCGGCGAGGGAAGGAAGCGATCGGGCTCCCTAAAGAACATTCTTGTCCAGAACAATTCGCAGATCACAGCCCGACTCGGGAATCTCATCTCACGTTTTCCTTTCAAACGCGAGGGATCTGTCAGCCCGACAAACAGTGAAACCGGGGTCACTGTATAAACAGGACTAATACCTTTTAAAGAACTTTTCTCTGTGAGTCATTTGGATGAACTTTCAACGAACATTAAATGAACTCTCTGAAGATCATGTTGAACCGACCAAAACTTTTAGTCAACCACCATGCTGTATTTCCTTTTTTGATTATCTCTGTATGTCAATTCCACTGTTCATTATTGTATGTTTCTAATGATATTGCATGATGTTATATAATGCAAGCTCATCTTTAAAAATGTTAGAATGGAATGATTTGTTTGTAGCACAAGCTAATTACAAACTTCTTGTCTTGCTTGTCAAATGATAAATTCTGCTAGCAAACTCGCATTAAACACCATGCGAAAAATGCGCCAAACATTTTCGATGTCATTCTTCTTATGAAGTTATATCATTCCCATATAGGCTTGAATTATTTTCCAAATTGCTGATTAAAATCCGAACCATTCATCAAGTATTAATCGAGACATTTTGAAATTTAAAATGTATGCATTTTTATACACGCATATCTAATTTTGATGCTGGCATCATTTTCATTATGTTTTGCGAATTACAACGCCATAATGCTTTGACACGCTTTGTACCTATCAACCACAAACAAGGACAACAAATTTTCATGGAATATAATCACAGTGTGAAAATATCCTGAATGTTTGTAAATATATTATTGATGACTATATGATATATTGATTGACGTTTGACAAATGTATTAAATACTTCTGTCTCTGACAGTACTATTTCAATATGAAACCATAATCATTTGAATGCAGGCTATTCTGTTACATTTTATCTTTTAAAATCTGATTTCGATTGATTGATGTTGTATGCATGAGTGTGTGGCTGTATGTGTATGTATGTGCGGATGGTTGGGTGTGTATAGGTGCGTGTGTGATTGGGTGTATGACCGTCTGTCTGTTTGTGTGTATGTATGTATGTGTGTATGGGTGTGTGTGCATATGACGGATGGTACAGATGAAGGAGTAGAAGTGAAGAGAAGGAGAGAATGAACGTCCTATAACATTGAAGAAAGGAAAGAAGAGAAAGTTGGGATATAGGGGGTCTTGAGAGAGAAACGGAAGGAGTTAGAGAGGAGGCAGATAGTTTGAGAGAAGAGAGGAATACAGGAAAAGAGACGAAGGATGGATATGAAGCATAGAATAGAGGGGGTAGAAAGGGGGAGGGAAAGAGATAGAGAAGGAGATCGCGAGAGAGAGAGAGAGAGAGTGAAAGAAAACAAAATCAAGATGAATATTATACATTTTGCAAGAACGTACGAAGGTAGAAAATGAATGAAAAACAATAATGTATGAGAGAGAGAAAATATGAAAAATGGAGACAGCGTGGATTCAAGGATCGAGTTTTCTTTATTAATTTCTATCCTTCTTAAACATTTATTTTACTTTTTACCTTTCAAAAGTCTATCGCACTAGCTTCTATTGAGTTTCATTCTCCAACCTCTTTTCACTTTCTATTCCCTTTCATCAACCTTTATCTACTTCTGTATTCCCATCTAAGCATCTCAGGCCTCTCCGTATAACATTTATACGTATCCGCTACAAAATGAAACAAGACATACATCCACTCACAAATACTATCGGCCAGCCATACGGTCCTTTCAAATAAATAGAAAGAGAAGGACAGAAATGCTTCTCAGCGGTAATGCATTCGATAGAGTTTTATCATAACCCCGGGAAAAGAAAATGGAGTACGTGTATAGCGTACATTGAGTTGGATGAATCGGTAATATATTTATCCGCGGTATATGTTTCTGTGTCGTCCAAATGCAGGGAGAATCCTACACCTGAAATGACAAACCCATTTGTCTGATTTGAATTCCCTTTCTGCCTTAAGCGATGCACTCCTACCGTCATTCGTCCCCTATTACATCAATCATGTACGCTTTTCTTTTTAGGTGTTTTTAGAGCTTTTGTTCGCGTTTGTATCCATTATCTGTTTCGCCGCTCGCAATTCCTGACAAATTTGTTTCTCCAAATGAATGGCCTTTTAGAGGATAAAAGGAGTATATTGAATATTACCTTTCATTTATATCTACGGGCATATTTGGTTATATTTCTCTCTCTCTCTATTCAAGGCTATAACTACATTACCTTAAAGCAAGATAATGAAATTGCAGACAAGCTCTATATATGAAAATATTTCATATTAGGATATACTTTTGCAAGAAATTGCAGAAATGACTCAAATGCTACCCCGACTCTTTTCGTAAGGAGGGAAAGGGACAACTATCAAAGAATACTATAAAACGGAGTATCGTATGTGAATACCAGGTCTTGAGCCTCAAAATAAATGAACGCTAGATCGATGTGTTAGTCATCTACCTACTGTCTATACCTTAAAAGAATAAATGGATAAAATAAAACTCATCATATTATATTAATATTTCTAAATCACATAACTATGATTCTTACATTAATTATGTTACAACTTTTTCTAATAAAGACGTATAATACAGTATAGCGACTTTTCTCGTTATGAATTGACCATCTAGCGTGGATAATAATATAGCTATTCAAATTCTATTTTAACTTTGGACCAGGGTATCTAGATCCGGAGGTCCGTTCAACAAACACTTACGTTGCAATCCCACAAATATCCATATTTCAAGTTGAAATACATAGCCGGTACATGCCTATTCTTAGCGGGTGCTTATTTCATTTATACAGATCTTGTGCAAAGCACCTACACCGCTCAATCCACATCGGTAGAATATACATGGAGCGAGAAACCACAGGGAAGAATCGTTTCTTTACCGAGTTGAAGCTATTCAGCTGGTTACCATGGTAACTGTGGATTGTGTACATTTGAATTCACATTACCCTTTTCATTGCAAAACCACTTCAACCCAGCCTGTATCAATTTACATTGCATTCAGGATAGCATGTTTTAGAGTATTAATAGAGTGATCGAGAGAGATGCATAGATAGAAATGAATTCAGCGACTAAAACCTAAGGATCAGAAACTATGATAAAACAAATCAAATAATTTTGGAGATCCCTCGTAATAATCTTTAAACCAAGATAGTTTTGTTTTAGGACAACATTAGTCATAGACATTTCCTAAAATTGTTGANCATGAAGTAGCTTTTGACTATCAAATAAGACCACTACATCATTATTTTTGTAACAATATCCACATACCCTAACATCACGTGACTGCGCTATATAAATTATCTTATTATTATCATTGTTATAACTTGAACAGAAACCTGAAAGTTGAAATCCCATTTATCAATGTCAGGACCTTAATGTAAAACAACTTTGATTGATCTTGCGCTGTACTTTTGAAAGATGGTCGAATAGATAAACAAAAAATGAATGAATAAAATAGATAATAATAATAATAATAATAATAATAATGATAATGATAATAGTACTACTAATAATAATGATAATAACAATACTAATAACAATAATAATAACAATAATGATGATAATAATAATGATAATAATAATAATACTATTACTACTTCTAATAATAATAATATTAATAATAATTGGGAAACAGCAACATCTGACTATCCTCTTTAAATGCCTGTAGTTATATCATCTCTCTCGAGCACGCCACATGCCACAGCAGGTTGCCATTATCATTTGAAGCATAAAATACGTCTAAGGGAAGTATCTCGTTTGGCAGGCTCTCAAGCGAAAACCCACGATACTTTACGTGACATCCCTATAAGTTATTTACCTCCCCGCTTTAGTCAATGCATAAGCCGTGATTTGAGCTGACATATATGCACCGTATGTCGGGCATACATGCAGTCTTGTGAACGGGCATATTAAATGAGTGTGCGTTCATCACTGGGGGATATATTTCATGTGTATTTGTGCGGGTTTGAATTGGGTGTGATTGAATAACTGTGTGTGATTTGCTCTTCGAGTGTTCGCCCATCCCAATAACGACAAATTTAGAACTTCGGATGTTATCATAAACATTTAATGGCCATACTCTGTACCTCGTTGGAATGGCATCTCATTGAATTTCTTATTCAGGGTTGATTGAGAAAATTTACAAATATTTTGTATTTTGAAAAGAGGAGATATGAAAAAAGCAAATACCGTCAAACCTGTCATAGTGGCCACTGTCTATAGTGACCACCTGTATATAGCGGCCACTTAAATTGATTCCTTCGAGGTGAAAATGCATGTTATAGAACCTGTGTAATAAGGCCACCTGTCTACAGTGGCCACTTTTCTGTTCCCTTGGGGTGGCCTCTGTAGACAGGTTTGACTGTACTTTGTTGCCCAGATATAAAGTGATACTGACAACGAAGAGAATACGAGAGAGAAATGAGACGATTAAGAATAAAATAACGGGAATACACATGTAGAAAAATAGAAATAAAACGACGGCAAAAGAGATAACAAAATACATTTAAAACCTTGTAGATCTACATCTAATTAAAATAATAATAATAATAATAATAACTATATTTATAAGGCGCTTTATACGGGTGTTTCAAAGCGCACAGGTGGTCTGTCTAATCATAATACCGGTAGAAAATAATATCTAATACCTTTATGTAAAAATATATTAGAAAATAGAAAAAGAGATAACAAAATATATTTAACATCTTGTAGGTCCATAACTAATAATAATAATATTAATAATAATAATAATAATAATAATAATAATAATGATAATAATAAATAATAATTACATTTATAAGGCGCTTTATACGGGTGTTTCAAAGCGCACAGGTGGTCTGTCTAATCATAATACCGGTAGAAAATAACTTCTAATACATTTACGTAAAGATATATTAGAAAAAAGAAAAAGGGATAGAGAGAAAATGAGAAAAGGAGACATAAAGAGATAGAGAGGGGGAAGTGGTGATCTAAAGAAACAGCAGGAAATAAAAGTAGACGAAAATAATGAAGATGGAAGAGAGAGAGAGAGAGAGAGAGAGAGAAGCGAATGTGAGGGATGTGTTTAAAGCGGCTATTAAGAGAACGAGATAGAGGGAGAAAAAGAGACATAGAGAGAGAAAGAGAGATAGAAGGAGAAAGTGTGAGAATGAGTGAAGTTGGGTTGGGCGACAGAGAAGAAAATTGTTGAAAACTTATATTTTCACATCTACTGGAGAAAGCGATAATGAGAAGGAGAGAGAGAGGGGGGGGGGGGGGTTAGAAGAGAGAGAGAGAGAGGAACGGATGTGAGGGATGTGTTTGTGTGTGTAAGCGGTTAAGAGAACGAGAGAGAGAGAAAAAAGAGACAGCGAGAGAGAGAGAGAGAAAGGAGCGAATTAGATGGATGTATTTGTGTGTGTATAAAGCGGTTAATAGAACGAGCGAGAGAGAAAAAGAGACAGAGAGAGAGAGAGAGAGAGAAAGGAGCGAATTAGATGGATGTATTTGTGTGTGTATAAAGCGGTTAAGAGAACGAGCGAGAGAGGAAAAGAGACAGAGAGGGAGAGAGAGATAGAAGGAGAAAGTGTGAGAATGAGTGAAGGTGGGTTGGGTGAGAGAGAAGAAAATTGTTGAAAACTTATATGTTCACATCTTCTGTAGAAAGCGAGAATGAGAAGGATAGAGAATGGGGAGAAAGATGGAGAGAAGAGAGAGAGAGAGAAAGAGAGAGAGAGAGGAGGAGAGAGTAAGAGATAGGGAGAAATAGAAGGAGAAAGTGTGAGAATGAGTGAAGTTGGGTTGGGCGACAGGGAAGAAAATTGTTGAAAACTTCTATGTTCACATCTACTGTAGAAAGCGAGAATGAGAAAGAGAGAGGCAGAGAGAGGGGAGAGGGAGGAGAGAGAGATGGAGAGAAGAGAGAGATTGTTGTTGTTGTTTTTGGATTTAACGGCGCTTCATTCATGTATGAATATTTGCGCCTAATAGAAAAAGATAGAGAGGTAGATAGGGAGGTGACAGAGAGAAAGATAAAGATAACGAGTAGAGAGGGGGTTTCAGTAATGAAAACCCTCTAGGTTCATATCCACGGTAGAATATATACCACGATTATAAAGAAAACGAGAGATAAACGATTTGCACATTTTAGGTTATTCATATAAATAGACTGCTGTGAATAATGAAGCACTCCCTTTAAAGCCTAAGTACAGTTTTGGTAAAAGCGAATATTTTTATCACCAGATTTTGTCTTCAAATCTAAATGAAATGAAATATAGTATCATAAACATATTGCACAAAAGATTGCGCGAAAAATGAATGAGTTTGGAAAAAGCTATAACCTAAAATGCGCAAATTTTCATAGTGTGGTGCTGCACCACACTATTTCAATATTTTCTTTCTTGATAAAAGACAACCTCTCATGCTCAGAATTGGATGAACATTTCAGAATTTAATTGTTGTGTATATCTCTATATCATTCTATTGTCAAATCTTGGAAATAACTTTGTATATGCTCGATAACGAGCAAAATAATGAAGAGAGGGCGCTAAATATGATTGAACAGTCAAATTCAAATTTTCAAAGAATCAGTTCGTAAACAAAATATGCTATGGTCTCAAAAAGTGTATAAGAATTACATGTCATGATAAACATCCCCAAAATGCACATTTCATCTTTACCAAAACTATACTTCGGCTTTAACGAGTACTGAAAATCAATTAAGCACTTAAATAAAAAAATCTTACGAAGAAACTTGTGTTATTTAAAACTACATGCACCGAAAAAGCCAGGTATGCACGCAACCCTTTCCGTCATCAGAATTTAATAGCCAAGTAGAACTTTCAGATATGCATACGACCCAATTTATAATGCCAACTGAATTCCTAATGGGCGATGACATTTACAGAGGAATAACATAATGGATAAGAGGAGAAGGAGAAGATATTTTCTTCGTTGGAAAAACGTCAGCTTGGTATTTTTGCCATTGTTTGTCTCATTTTGCTAAAAGTACTAATGATCACATCGAAATTTGAGATTGTCATCGCGAGTGAATTGAAATTAAAAATTCAGACGTATGTACGTATTGATTGCTTTTCATATGATTCTTTTGTCAAATACGTGGAAAAAAAAGAAAAAATGCATTGGCATGATATGATTAAGACTAATATTGGTATCTAAAGATAATCTGATTTATTATGATTTTATTTTTTGTTTTACTTTATCCATACGCATACCATATCATAAAAGGATCTGGGCCTATACTGGCATACGTTCATTTAATTAATTTTGCTTGAAATTTGGAAAATATTTGTCCATAAGTCTACTTAAATACATATCACAGTGGATTGGTTTTCAATAGGATAGTTAAGGCTTCATAGAGCTTTACGGATAGCATAGTATACGATAAGGATTCCATTACGAAAGCTCGAACCACTACATTATTTTTTTTAAAGTTTCCAATCTATGCATCGTCAAATTACCTCGTGACGTCACTGAAGCCCAATATGGACCTTATTTATACTATACGAAATCCACATCGTCAATTAAGACTGATTCACACATTTGCGCTTTATAGCCAAGGTCGTAGGTTCGATTCCCATCCATGGCGTCAATTTCCTTCAGCAAGAAATTTATCCACATTGTGCTACACTCAACCCAGGCGAGGTGAATTGGTACCGGTAGGAAGAATTTCCTTGAATGAATAAGCGCCGAATGGAAGCCATGCTATAGCCGGGTAATAATGCACAGAGCGCTTAGAAACACTTCGTATTAAGCGTTATATAAATGCTGTGTATTATTATATCATTATTATTATTATCATGACGCTCTATGAACGCGGAAATACAAGTGGACGACGTTTAGCTAAGGCTAAAGCCCTCCCTTCCACATACACACACACATCTATGTGAATCGATGCGGACAAAGGCTTACGAATTGGAAAGATACTGAACTTTATACGTGCAGCGTGAAAGCGAGTTGCCATCTCCTCCCATGGCGAGTTGAACAACTCGCCTTCGCTCTTCGCTTCTGTATTTCTGTCATTTGTCCGCCTAGAGTAGCATACTTCTTTCAAAATTGCGCAACCAAGTTTCCCTGATTGCCCTTATAAAAATGAGTAGTGATCACTCAAGGCGTCGCGGCGTGCGCCTGTAATCAAGCTGATTGGGACAGTCATAAATGACCTGTGTTGATCGCGGGTTCGATCCCGGCCGGTCGCCTTCTTCTCTATTTCTTCTTCTCAAAGTCAAACTTGAATGATACACGCCGTAAAAACTTTTTTTCTCTCTCTCTCTCTCTCTCTCTCTCTCTCTCTCTCNATTATAGGCTTCATAGAGCTTTACAGATAGCATGGATTCCCTTACGAAAGCTCGAACCACTACATTATTTTTTTTAAAGTTTCCAATCTATGCATCGTCAAATTACCTCGTGACGTCACTGAAGCCCAATATGGACCTTATTTATACTATACGAAATCCACATCGTCAATTAAGACTGATTCACACATTTGCGCTTTATAGCCAAGGTCGTAGGTTCGATTCCCATCCATGGCGTCAATTTCCTTCAGCAAGAAATTTATCCACATTGTGCTACACTCAACCCAGGCGAGGTGAATTGGTACCGGTAGGAAGAATTTCCTTGAATGAATAAGCGCCGAATGGAAGCCATGCTATAGCCGGGTAATAATGCACAGAGCGCTTAGAAACACTTCGTATTAAGCGTTATATAAATGCTGTGTATTATTATATCATTATTATTATTATCATGACGCTCTATGAACGCGGAAATACAAGTGGACGACGTTTAGCTAAGGCTAAAGCCCTCCCTTCCACATACACACACACATCTATGTGAATCGATGCGGACAAAGGCTTACGAATTGGAAAGATACTGAACTTTATACGTGCAGCGTGAAAGCGAGTTGCCATCTCCTCCCATGGCGAGTTGAACAACTCGCCTTCGCTCTTCGCTTCTGTATTTCTGTCATTTGTCCGCCTAGAGTAGCATACTTCTTTCAAAATTGCGCAACCAAGTTTCCCTGATTGCCCTTATAAAAATGAGTAGTGATCACTCAAGGCGTCGCGGCGTGCGCCTGTAATCAAGCTGATTGGGACAGTCATAAATGACCTGTGTTGATCGCGGGTTCGATCCCGGCCGGTCGCCTTCTTCTCTATTTCTTCTTCTCAAAGTCAAACTTGAATGATACACGCCGTAAAAACTTTTTTTCTCTCTCTCTCTCTCTCTCTCTCTCTCTCTCTCTCTCTCTCTCCCTCTCTCTCTCTCTCTCTCTTTCTCTCTCTCTCTCTCAAGCATGAGTCATTTGGGGGGGATTCTTGTAAAGAACCTCATCTGATTATATTATTTGTGATAGCCATCACAAAAATGTAAATTTTCTTGTATAAACACGAATGCATGCTACAATACATTAATATTTTCTCATTGAATGGAAAAGACATACAAGAAAATTATGAGAAGAAGAAACCACATATAAAATGAAGACTTACATGAAAATGTTTTATATGCGTCAGACTATGACACACACACATACAATGCATTTTCAACTTTTACCAAATTTGGCAAAATCATTAAGCCCCGTTCCCACATATTTCAGTGAATCATTACGCTTTTCATTGCGAGCCATTGTAATCTTAGAGGGAAACTTTTATGAAACTGTATATTAACTTTTTCTGATTTATCTTTTCAATAAACATCGATATCCACCACTTTTTTCATCTCTTTTTATTTCATAGAGGTGAAAAATTAAAAAAATATTATGGTTGTTTGGAACGCCCCTCAAAAACGGAGCGCGGGAATCCGGTGGGTTGGGACATCGATCTGTCAATCATTATGACGTCATATGCAGACATTGCTGAGCAAGAACCTTCGTTTGCGTGTGTCACTCTATACATTTATGATATTGTATGGCGCCAATTATACCCGCTATTTGAACAAAGTTTTTTAATTATGCGGAACGTGGCAGATTCTTCATAACTTGAGGAAAACAGTCATTCCAGTCCTGACTCGGACTTCGAGGAGGACATTGAACAAGAAGGATAAATATTAGGGGCACAATCCTATGTGTTTGAGTCCTGGGTTTTGATGCAAGACTGGATATGACGTCACAGACTCCACCTGTCAAAGATGTGCCGTATAGGGGTATTTCTGGGAGGCGGGGCATAGCTCTCTGACCCAGATAGCCCTAAATGTTAATGGTAAATAGTTATTAAAACTATTTAGAGCCGTATTTTTTGTGAATAAAATGGAATTATTATGTAAAGAAATATGCAATCTTCAATATATCATGATACAGAGTGTCATAAAAGTTCCCCTTTATTATATTTTGTAACGCATTTGCAAACGATTTGTTGTGATTTGCCTATCAAGCATTCCTAATACTTTGCATTTCGTTCTTGAAACGTAAATGGACGGTACGTGTGATGCATTAATATTTTCTCATTGAAAGGAAAATACATACAAGAAAATGGCGTAAAGAAGAAACCACATATAAAATGAAGACTTACTTGAAAATGTTTTACATGCGTCAGACTATGACACGCATAATTTCCAACTTTTACCAAATTTGGCAATATCATTAAGCCCCGTTCCTGATTCTTTGTATTACGTTCTTATCAACTTGTTAATATAAGCAGAAGTTAGTCACGAAGTTTTTAATATTAAAAATAATAGAAAATCACATAACTTTACGAATACCTTTACGCCGCAAATACTCATTAATTCTTCACTTAAAGTTTGGTGGTTGATAGATTGTATTTGTAACCATGTCGCAAATACATGCAATGTCACAAAAGATCACGAAGGTATAAGAAGTACTACAAAAAATATGAACAGCACCAAAATAATCAAACAGTTTTGCAAGGGCTCTCAACAATGTCGCAAAAATATAGCCCAAACACATTTCAAGATCTTGCTAATTTAGTAAACGTATTGTAAATATTCACTCCTGCCATACGAATCATTACTAAATTTGTTGCTAATATTTGCGACCTCGCTGTGACGAAAGCGATTGTTGTTTTCGACTATCGTAAATTTTTAAGAAACGATAATAAGAATAATGATATACATGGATTTATATAGCGCAATTACTATACTAAATATATTCAGCTGCGCTAATTATGTCTTAATGCCAAATTTTACATAGAAGTTATTTAGGAGAAAATATATATTTGAAATTGGACTTGAAGATATTTAGGGATTGAGAGTTTCTGATGTGGATTGGCAAGCTGTTCAAAGTTTTGGAGCTGCTATGGCGGCTCCAAAATGGCTCGTAAATCCTCATATCTACTTGTCTCTACAACGCAACTGATTCACGAGCATAGCTTGTCTTGTTGTTCAGGGTCACTAAACGACTATATTGCTCAAATTCAAACAGCACATCCGAAAATACAACGTATATCATGCAGTATGTCACGAAAAAAGAAAACAAGGGAGGGAAAAGAGAAATAATAGAAAATGTTACAGGAGGAGGGGGAAATAGACGGAGGAGGAGAAGGCGAAAGATATCCCACCTTAAATATTAATGTTCCGACCAGGACCAAAGATTTTTTGGAGGAGGAGAAAGATGAGGGGGTGAGGAGGGGGGATAAAGAGGAAGAGGGGGAGGGAGAGGAAGATGATACGAAGGCGGAGGATGGGGTTGAGTAGTAGACAGAGAGACAGGGAGAGAGGAAGATGTGGCTGAGAAGATGTAGCTGAGGGAACTAAATGTGAAGAGGGTGTAGCGATAGTCATGAATGAGGGGGATGAGACAGTTCTGCAAAAAAGGCCCGCACAATTACTTGAAACAAAATGTTCTCAAACAGGTGTAGGAAAATGTTGCAAACCTGGGGCCTGTAACATAAAAGAGATGCAATTAATCTTGCAATTAATTGCATCTCTTTGGTACACATTTTGCCATAGACTTACGATAAATATTTATTGTAAGTTTCATTGCATCTTTTATGTTACAGGCCCCTGATGTGAAACGTTATAACGCGCGACGTTTCAATAATGTCGCAATGGTACGTACGTGGCAGTCTGCCGCAAGGCATTCGGAAACTCTATGCAAGTATTTGCAAGTGCTCACAACGCTTCAAAAGTTCCAATTACTATTTATAAGTCGTAAGTAGTCACATTCACATTCGTCTTAGTGGGACTAAGGCTTTCGACATCATGAAGGCCTAATTAGGAGGTGTTATAAGTGCTCATTATGTGCTCATTATAATGTAACAGAGATTCTGAAACTAAAACCAAAAAACAGCTCAAAGGACATTAAAGACATTCAAAATATGAAGCCGTGGGCTGATCATGCTGATGGCAGTTTTTTCTACGATTGATCCGGCGGAAACCAGAGGGGGGAACGAGCATTTGCTTACTCAGGCCCTACTCTGTGGAATGCCCTTCCACAGAGTCTGAAAACCTTAACATCATTATCTTCCTTCAAGGGCAACCTTAAGACTTATTTATTTAAGAGTGCCTTTTGACTTTCCTTGTTATTTCTTTTCTGTAATGAATTTGCTCTGAGCGCCTTGAGCACCTAATCAGGGTGGAAAGTGCGCTATATAAGACACATGTATTATTATTATTATTATTATTATTATTTACTTATACCTGTTTCGGGCGGACGTACAGTACTTATGCCAAATGCGGAGTCATCTGAAGGGACATTCATACATTTGGATCTAAATCTAAAGGAAGCCGAACATTATTTTCATTTATTTGGCACTTTCTGGGTGCAGAAAAACGCTTGGCTGACGTTGTTTAAGCATGTACACTTTAGCGTTATCCAAACTCCAGGTAACATTGGCAAGAAACGTGCGCAAAATGAAATTGTTGGTAAACCGGCTTATACGGCAGCATTTTTTTTAACCTTTTGACCTTGCATTTCGCCAGGGGTATGTGCATTTATGGGTGGCATATTATCGAAGTGGGGTAAGTTCGTAAACGAAAACAAAATGAACTTCCCTTAGTTCTAAGAATCACGAATTTCTAGGAAGCTATTTATTACAAAAAACAAAGTTCAAAGCGGAATTACAGGGCTTTTTATGAGTCTATTTTAGAACGATGCAAATCAAATTCATCGTAAAGGCCATAATTTGCACTTCCCCATAATAGATTTGTTTTAATCATTCTTCAGGTGTTATAGCACTAAAATGTACTTTTTGATTATCACATACCGTAAAACACTGCGTACAAGCGTACCTCAACATTAATTTCTTGAAAAGTGCCCTCTAACGTCCAAAATGATCAAGTGCAATAAATATTGATATGATGACATAAATAACAATACCCTAACTTCCTTCATGAATATTCATGATTACTAATTATGCCCGCCAAAATAAAATCAGTATGGAAAACGGTTTGTATTGTTCACTTGAACCTATTGAATGAAATCATGCCATGGTTATACAGTCTTTTTTTTTGTCCATTTCTTGGTAACAAATACATTGCATTCTTTAAAGCTGATAGTAATAACTGAACTACAATACCAATCGGACAAGCTTTCGAGTTGTCTATACCAACCTTTGAATTAGAGGTATGCGTAAAATTTGCTTTGATTAGTGAACTGTGCCATGTTGCATAAAAAGATGCGTTGAAACCCAATTCTCAAAATTAAAGTCCTAAATACGTGGTCCTGAGTTGCGTTTAATTTCTCTTGATTCACAACATGCCTGTTGGGAACCATTACCTAGCATGAAAACATGGGATGCATCATATCGACTATATACATTTATTGAAATGGGAAAGGGGACCATTGTTTTTTATCAAATAATAACTGGCCTGACTAAAATGTATTTGTGCTGCTATGTTATGTTTGCATTGTATCACTTGAAACATTTCCTTTGACTCACATAAGCCGGTGGACAAGCTTTCACAAGAGAAAGTATCTTTGTAAAAATGGTTTGTCGTAAAGCGTTTCAACTTATTTATGTTCAAACTACATATTCAGTTGTGAACTAAATAACTAGCATCTAATTCAGAATGAAATACCACCACCTATCTTGTTGGTCCAATCTTATTATCAACTCCCATTCCTGTGATTGGGTCACATTCATCGGTCAATGTAACAAAAAGTCTCTAACATAATGGTTTGGTGAACGATTGCAAGCCAGCTGGTGAACATGGCTTTTTTTCTGTATTTTAGTTTGATTGTTTAGATGGTAAACAAATAAAAGGGAATTCATACTCCTCTATCCAGTATAATAGGACTTAAAAAGGAACTGTAAAGGTAGTCTGCAAGCTAGAGCACACAACCTTTCACTGTGGTCCCCCCCCCCCCNAAGCATGTTTGCCCCCATCGACCAATCATATAGCTTGATAGCTCATGAATATTCATAGATGAGATATAAATTTACTTATACCTGTTTCGGGCGGACGTACAGTAGTTATGCCAAATGCGGAGTCATCTGAAGGGATATTCATACATTTGGATCTAAATCTAAAGGAAGCCGAACATTATTTTCATTTATTTGGCACTCTCTGGGTGCAGAAAAACGCTTGGCTGACGTTGTTTAAGTATGCACACTCAAGCGTTATCCAAACTCCAGGTAACGTTGGCAAGAAACGTGCGCAAAATGAAATTGTTAGTAAACCGGCTTATACGGCAGCATTTTTAAAAACTTTTGACATTTGCATTTCGCCAGGGGTATGCCCATTTATGAGTGGCATAATGTCGAAATGGGGTATGTACGTAAACAAAAACAAAATAAACTTCTCATAGATCTAAGAATCACGAATTTCTCAGAAGCTATTTATTAAAAAAACAAAGTTCAAAGCGGAATTACAGGGCTTTTTATGAGTCTATTTTAGAACGATACAAATCAAATTCATCGGAAAGGCCATAATTTGCACTTCCCCATAATAGATTTGTTTTAATCATTCTTCAGGTGTTATAGCACTAAAATGTATTTTTTTATTAGAACATACCGGATAATCAGGACATCTATATTAGGACATCTATCTTGTCAGTGTTGAAAAACTGGTGCTGTAGGCGTTCCGAATGTCTTGTTAGGTTTCTTTCTATATACATATTGTACATATTTCTATCTTGTAATCGTCGTCATCTCATTTACCATTTTTGTTATATTTATTCTTAACACGATATAATCAATTTCCGTAAAATAAACTGGGTCACATGGGACAATAGATCTGTACGCCGTGTACTGAGCTGTGTGGGTACACCAATCACAAGTCGGTTCCTATTTGAATATTATTACATAGGAGCATTGAATTGGCTATCGACTTAATTTCTCAATTATTTTTCTTTTGTTTTTTCTTATGTCAATTTAATTTAAAGATGAATGTGGAAGAATGGGAGAAACGGAATGGAATCCAAAAGTATATATAATTTGGTGAAATAATAAAAAAAAAATCGTTTTATACCAAGGTATCATAAATATTCTTGGTGAAATCCGAGCAGGTTACTTTATTTTGCCCAAGTTTCGCACTATGATGGAAACAAATTCTCCACCGTGTTTTGTCTGATGACTTTTTCCTCCACTGGCTTGTGCCCCCAAAGACAATTTTCCCCACTGGCTTGTCCCCCCAAGACCATTTCCTTCTTTCTGGATTATGATAAACTCACCCTTTGGCCATTTCTATATAAGCTTAGCATGCACTATACTTGTCGATGAATTAAGTATAAAAAACTACGTCCTACGTTGGCCTAATTACCTAATCATCGCAAATACTTTCGCTTGGTGGATTTTATGCTTAAAATATATCCATTAGAGTTCACAGAAATGAGGTTATACTTCTTCGGATGTACGTACTCGTATCAGAAAATGCTGTCAGCTATGTCCAAGTGATATTTCTTGAAAACATTGTTATTTCTTTTTTTAGTTTTTAAAGAATTTATTGTTCAATCACAGACAAAATTATGCTCAAACGATACAATTGCAACAAATTAAATTGTTAATGACATTTTGTATATAAAAAGAAACAGTGCATCAACAGAAAAGTAAAATATATCAACTTGAAATTAATACAATTACACAAAATTATAAGAAAGTGGGAAGAAGAATAATTTTCTTTATCAGTCAATTCTTAAAGGTAGAAAACTACATATTACAGTACCACACACACACACACCCAACATTGTGAGAGCACATACAGTGCGCACTTCAATACATTGCCACACCATGCGGAATACGCACTGAGAGAGACTCTTGCGCTATTGGTCAACGAGGGGCCAACGGCTGTTTTGAATTTTGAACGCACGGTCCATTAGTTCGAGGCCCGAATAAAAGAATTATTATTGGAATAACTATAAATGCGCCTATCAAGACCAATCTTTGTGCTTAATTGATTGGTGATAAATTCTAACATTTAGTACTCTTCAACATAACACAACAATCTTGAAAAGTCAAATTTTAGGCTGCAAAAGAAGTATTCTACCTTTAAGGGCTCATTCCAGCAAATAAGAAACTATCCCATGCACTTGCCAAGATGGGTCCCCAATTTTTGTTTCTCTCGTATGCAATTTCATATTCATTGTCTCGATTTTTTTTTCATTATCAATTTGATATCATGGAAAAATAAAAGTTGACCACGCTTTCTTACAACGTTAATTTGTTTTTTTTTCCTGCTAATGTGACTAGATAATTATATTTCGTGTCATTTGCTGATCCATTTATTCCTAAAAGAATTTCAAGTAAATCATAATCTATCTGGGGTCAGTTGCTCGAAATGGTCTTAGCTATCCTCTTCATGCTAAGGCGTCTTAAGTTCTTGCGCCACCCTCTTAACATAGTCGTATCGACGATAATGTCTTTGTTACGAGGATGGTACAAGAAGTCAAGATGTCTTAGCAAGAAGAGGATAGCTAAGACCATTTCGGTCAATCGGCCCCTGGATTCTCAAGTGTCAACCAACTGCTTGCCAAAGTTCTTTGACTTATCTTTTATTCCAATGGGGTAGTCACACAAGTAGACTTAGCCCACCATGCTCCCAAACCGCATCAATAGTATTTAAATCGTCATCGCTGTCTTATTTCGTTTAAAATCTTATGTTTTGTCGGTCATTTTCCTTAATCTCAATTGTACAATTTCATTAATCAAACAAAATATTGATTTAGAGTTCATATTCCGAATTCAAGAAACTTCAGTTTGGCAGCAGGATGTGATCAGCCTGTATGGTGCGACTGCCCAATCTAGCGGAATAATGACATTTGATGCTCGTGTCTCTCTAGCCATCATTGTTACGTGATTGACCAGCACTCCTTAATACTTTGCCAGATTGCAAATTTGGCGCCTTTTCCTAAAAAGGCATTTCGGACAAGCTAATATCATACTGTATCTCTATATATACTCACCGTTGCCATGGGAGTGGAACGAGCTAGACGTAATTGCAATTTTATCGTTACAGCGTTTGAACAGGAGGGGATAAATTATATCTTGCGGCGTGGTTTTAAAGAATACGCTCTTAAAAATAGTTGGGTAAGAATTTGCCGAATATAAGCCAACATACACTGTCCACATATTTGTTTGTTAAAGTCTATCAAATTGATTGTCATATTTTGTTCACGTCGCTTTAAATTTGATCCGCTATGTTAAAAACACTTAGAAGTTCGTATCTTTTTTAACCTATAGTTGCTTGAAAATCATTAATTCATTTTTCAAAGTCCAACAGCAAAGAAAAAAAAGGAGGCTTTCATTATCAAAAAGAGATAACACTTACATATTAGCAAATATTATGGATAAAGGATTTAGCATCGAGATAATAGGCTTGTCGTGAATAAGGCGAGATTGTAAATTTCTTTAAAATATCATTTTGCATATCTATAAGTGTATCAATACAAAGAATCAACTGTACATAAATCAAATAAAAAAAGCAAGGATAGGAGACGAAAGGCGATAAAAAAATCACAGGCAAGTAGCCAGGTTTGGGAATAAATGGGGATGAGGTGCAAAATTATTTTTTTTATTCTGACCCCCCTCCTCCCCCAAACAAAATGAAAGCGTGTACATTACATTTTGTCACCAAGTAAATTAAGCACAAAAGGGTCTTCAGTTCCAACCGATGAGCTGAAAAGCAAGCCTATTATGATAATCATTTTCTTCACCCTTTTTTCAGATTTTTTTGGTTCACAAAGTTTAGGGGCAGCACCCCTAAGTCCCCTGGATATATGCCTGAATCAAGTAACCCATATTTCAGATAATGTGAACAGCCTAAAATGGATGAAGTAGACGTTTCAAATTCACTGTAAAGATACAAGCTAAGAAGAACGAAATAAACTGATATATGATGTGCATTAGATATTACTTAATACACCCCAACACCATAATTTGCTACAGGAAAAGCTTGTAGCTGAAAATATTAGCAAGAGCTGTCAACAAGAAGCTGCTGCACCAAAAACAGAATCTGCATTCCATCTGCGTCAATTCTAAATCCAGATATGGATTAGGACGAATCAGCTGACATCTCGAATATTTAAATGTAAAAATATTTTGTCGACAATAAGTGAATTTTAAAGGGTACTGATTATCATAAACAATTTGTCCTACAGTCTGTAGCAGACACGGATTAAGCTATGTGGGGACGTGAATAAATAATCATGAACTCACGTCACCACCCTTGGGGGTTGCTCAACACAACAAAAAAGTAACAACCTCTTTTTAAAGATAGGTCTTATATAGGAGGAATGCCCTGTAACAAAAAATTATAAGCGATGTTTCTCATGTTTACCCATAGGGGAAGCTAGCACAGCATAAAAGTAACTCTTCTCTTCAAAAGTAGGACTTATCGGAAGTGTCTTGTAGCAAAAAATTACAGTCAATGTTTATAAAAGATCTGACTAGCCTTTATGTATGGTAAATATCGGAACGATTTTATAAGTTATGGACATGATGGATGAGAGAACAGTCGCACAAAAGAAACAAAAAAGGCGTATTTCTGGCTAAATTCAAATGATTATTTTTGCTTTAATTGCAATGTTCATACTTCAACTTACATAACAATGATTTTTTAACGCATGGTTGGGAAAAATAAAACAATATTGTCTCACGCTATATGATTTTTGCTATAAGCTTGATTTTGTTGCAAAACTTTGTGCGTTTTCCATTAAAATGTTCATTTCTTTCAATTGGACTGTGAAAAAGTCCAGATTCATAGGATGGACTTAAAGACGTGTTAAAAAACTACAATAACATGCATCTGAATAAGAATTAATCTATATTCTGCATGCTCAGTCATATAATCATAAAATTGTTCCATGTGACTTGTGCAGGGAAGTGTTTTCCATTTAATGCGTGATCACTTATATCCATAACTCATTTGTCATCTGCAGACATAAGCAAGCCAGATTGGTAAGAAATATGTCTGCTAAATTACTTTACCAGAAAGCCACCTCTTGAAAACTACACTTCTTTAAGAAGAGGGGGACTTACTTTTTGTTGTATTTTGGTATACCGTGTCAGCATCAATTCTGTCCGAGAATTAATCGACTCCGCATGATATTTTTTCATAAATTCCTTTCGAATATAATTATGCAGTATAAATTGATTATTTCGAGTCATTATTGGTCAAAACAGTTTGCACGATTTACGTAAATTTTTGCCGGAAGGAACCCATACTTCCGGAATGTGTCGCTGTGTGAATGCAGTATATTAAGAATTTTCCTTTTTGTAAGAAGAAGTACTTATTGGCCCGTATTCTGATGTCAGGGTTAACTTAAACTAGAGTTTAAATCTGTGGTTTAAGTACGGGTAGCACAATGTGCCAAAACTTTCTTTAAACTGTATAATTCTTATGTAAACTGCTCTCTTTTCCCCTGCTCTAATATTGTAGAAAACTATCTAAGTTTTTATTCCAAGACAGTTTTTGA
>BQKZ01001427.1:57965-77775 GCA_036244855.1 Temnopleurus reevesii
CCCCCCCCTCCGTCCGCAGTCCCTGCATCATTGTTTTCCTCTTCCGACTACTCCACCATCTCCACCGATTTATAATCACTTTCTGAAAATGATCCCTCATTAAGTCCCTAATTTCAACCCTCTCCCGTCCTCGCTCGTTATCTTCTCATTTTGACGCACGTTAAATCTTCCCACTTTGCCGTGTTTCAATCTTCGATGACGTCACAATGGATGACACGAGATAATACTCGACGCAATTGGATTGGGATTTTCTTGAAGGACAAGAGCATTATTGGAGGAAAAAGTGATTGTTTTCACGGAGTAGGTGTAAAGTGAAGGACACTTCAGGCCCGGCTCGGTGAAAATTGAAAAGAGATAAACAAGAAGTAAACAAGAAATTCCACCTTGGTAAAAACTTATGCAATCAAACCAGAGAGTTTCAATTTGCGGAAGAAGGGCATGCAGGCGTGGTTTCCGTGACCCTATATCGGTGCAGTGATGTAACATCAACTTATGTAAGAAAGCAACACACTTAGTAAGAGTGTTTGTACTTCCGGGGGTGGTTCATCAAGATTTGTTGCAGCGACAAGGAGTCATTTTCCGACATTTCCCATAGCAACTGTCAGCGATAGTGCCTTTCACCCAATCACAATCAAGAAATTTGTCAGAGCTGACTAATTGTCTCGAGACAAATCTTGATGAAACCCCGCCCCCCCCCCTCCCCCGATGCCACGTAGTTAAAAAAAAAGGAGAGAACTCTAATATTTTGTACGCTGCAAACATGTAGGGAAAACATTAATTGAACAAATATGTTTACAACTTATAGATAAAACACAATTAATTAAGTTTAGCTCATCCGCAAAATAAGCAGGAACTTACCCAAGAAATGGTTTGGTTGACTATTTGACAAAATGTTCTTTGTGTAGAAGAAGAAGAGAAAGAAGGAGATTGAAGGAAAAGAAGAAGAAGAAGAAGAAGTAGTAGTAGTAGTAGTAGTAGAAGGTGGCCTATGGGAAGGCATAGCGTGATGATGAAGATGAAGAGATTATGGAGAGGAAGAAGACAAAGAAGATCAAGAAAATAGAAAGTGATTAGAAGAGAAATATATGAAGAAAGAGAGATAGAGATAGAGAAAGAGAGAGAGAGGGTGAGAGAGAGGGAGGGAGAGAGAAAGAGAGAGAAAGAGAGAAAGAGAGAGAGAGAAAGAGAGATTATTATAGTTAGAGGCAGAATATATCATACCGAAGATGTTCAAGATGCCCATTCGAGAAAAGATTATTTAACAAATCTGTTAACCTCACTATGACGTGGATAATACATTTTCTGCGAATCTCTAAATGGTAATACTCCAAATAAACATTGCAACTATATAGTTTTGATTTCAATTACTCTGTAAAGCGTACAAAGTGTTCTAAATCCAATATAATGGACTAGACTTTTGTCAGCTTCGGAAGTATAGCAAAATCAATTGGCTGCTGGGCTAACAAAATGCTAGTCAAGCATGCTTGATAAAGCTTGTGTGACCAACGGCCGAGATCTCAGGGAGCATAACCTTCCCCCCCCCCCCCCCCCCAGTTTTCCAATGACCTACAGCCCAATCTTAGTATGGGGTAAACAAAGTTTTGGCAGGCACTAATGCACACTTCAGGGTTATTGCTCCCCCCCCCACCCCCTGTCTACAAATCCACCTGGACATGATTAAATGTGTTTCACCTCTCCTCCATGTATATCGTGATTGCGCAATACCCAAAATAACAAAATCAGCAGCAAAGTTTTAATAATAGCATCTATGATTACGTCTTAAAGGGGAAGGGCATTATTAAATTGACTCTAGAAACGGAATTTATAGGTAGAGTCTTTTGGTTGGGTTGTGTGCCTTGGCGTGACGTTGGTCCACCCATGGGGGCATTGGCCTGAAGAGGTTTTAGGGGTATATTTAACAGGATACCGATGTGAGGGACCAACGCGGCCGAGCGGGGAGGTTGTAGGATGTAACATGGGTATCCCCTCCCATCATGCCCATTGTGATTTTTTCAGCACAATTCATGACAGTGACGTTTATATATATTTCAATCACTCTGAAATTTTTTATTTCTGCTGGACACGATGTAATAACAAAGCTAGATCCAGTCTTTTGTCAGTAATAGTTGGACCCCGCCGTAAGGGATAAAATGGAAGGAAAGACCATGTCAAAAAGGTTAGGGGTTCAGAAAAATTGTTTCCCGCTGCAATGGGCTTAAACAAAGTTTTGGTGGGCGCTGATACACACTTCAGTGTGAGTTACCCTCCCCCAGACCCCTTGTTGACAAATCCACCTCGACATAATTAAAAATGATTCCCCTCTTATCCATGTAGATTGTCATTGTGCAATACCCTCAACAACAGCATCTCTTATTCAAGTCTTAGAAATAGCATCTTTGTTTACGTCATAAAGGGCAAGGGCATTATTAAATTGACTCGTTCTTGTATAATGATGTAAAGCACACAACATCGTTATTGGATCCTATAGTCGGGATCTTGATGAGTGTAGGGTGCTCAAGAACGCTTCAAGGTGAAGGAAATACGACGAAGACGGTTGTTATACAGCATATACGGAGTGTCCCCAAAACAATTTTCCTCAGCAAGCTTGCTACATTCAGTACATTTTTCTATCCATTTTCATTACTGACATTTTTTAACTTCACGAATAACCTGTAGTTGGTCCAACTCCCACCTAAAATGTCACCAGTATACTAGCCATATAAACGATGTTTCTTATCGGTATGAATTAAGAATCTTTCTTTACTTGACGAATAAAGATAGTTCATTATACATGCTAACATATCTCCAGCCAATATAAAGTTATGATCATTTTTGTGGAGCAATGCTTCACCAAATTGTTCTTGAAGGGAGACACACAACTTTAAGAAAGACTGGAGGATAATACTTGTAAGAATCTCAATCACTCAGTACCGGAACTGGTACTAGTCGTGTGTAAAGTCGGACCTGGTATAACATCAAGTTGGAAAAGGCTTTAAGAACAAAACTTTTCAGTTCTAGCTCTAAATAAAGTCTCTCTTAACTCGGTAAACACTACAGAGAGTTATGACAATGTTTTATGGGATTGGAACTGAAATTTGTTTCGACAACACAAAATATGTCACAATTCCGATCTGGCATTGATTCACGAGGAGAGTCGCAACTCCCGACATGCTGAACAGATTGTTGTTTTTTTTTCGTGTTGAGGCGTTATTAGGGAGGTTACGCTCGACAACGGAGCGGCTCAACGACGGGAGAATTCGTCAGATTCCTGCGTTCTTGCTAACCCGTCCTTATTCCCTCCGTTGCTCTTAATTTCTGTTACGCTACACGCTCAACGGCAAATTGAATGTGACGTCAGGAATCTAGTTTTCACGCCGAAATCCAAAGATAATAATAATAATAATAATCATAATAATTCCGATCTGCATAATAGGCACGTGATACGCTTGGCCGCATCTGATTGGCTATGATCCTGCATCTAAGACGGACGCGGGATTGAGCAAAGACCGTTGTAGAATTCTGCTCTTCGCCGCTGATGTCACTGGCAACCAGCGAAGTCGACCTAGACGGATCGAAAATGGTATTGATCAGCGATTTTGCCGTTCGCGTTGACGGTGCGTAACCTCGCTATTAAGGCACGTGCAGCATGGTCTATGCTCATTATTGTCTGATGAAGGCTAGCAGTAAACATCAGTCGAAACGTCATTCTATTAACGTTATACGTTCGCACATCGTGTGACAACTGATTAACTCTTTTCAGTTATCTAAAAAAATGATCAACTAGCAGATCCTAGAATGGCGTTATTTATCATAATTTTCACGAAATGCATATTGGTCTATAAACTGATACAAAGAAGGGAGAAAAAAGAGGATGATTAGTCAGCAACAATAGAATTAAACATATCACTAATGGCAAGTATAAGAGCAATACCAGCATCACCTCAAGTCGAAAACTTAATACACGTAAAAAATCCTAAAAATTCCCATAGATTGCCAAGCAATTACTTATGCGTTCGAGCCATCACATTCCCACGACTTTAACTTACAGCGGATTAGTTTTACGTTCATCGTTTCGCTAAGAAAAGGTCAAAGGTCATAGGACACGGCGCCAAAACAAAGGAAAAACATTTCTCTAGTCGATAAACAACAAGCGATCCAACGACAGCTTACACGTACATAAAGGTGATATACTATCAATTTTATGAATCCACAAAATACAATAAAGTGGTATAAAATCCTTGCGAAGTGAAAAAAAAATAATAAAAAAAGTAAAGCAGAATGGATTAACTTTTTTCTGCAGACGCGTGAACTCTTGGATTGCTGACGTAATGCGGATAATATCTCATCACCCACTTGAGAAGAAAAACACCGCAAAACGACCTTTTGGGATATGGGTACGATATGCATAGAGGCCCGGTCACACCACACACGGCACCGCATCACGGCAAGACATGCATATAGTATCTTGGCTGTCATTGGTTAGAGAGCTCCTCCGCGCTAATGATGTTCACCAATTGGCCAATCAGAGAGTAGACACCGCGTAAATGCCGCGCCGCGATGCTGTGTCGTGTCAAGTATGACGAGGCCCATAACGCGCAAATGCAGTACCTTCAGGCATCAATGGCGACGTTATTTTGATGCTCAAGTTGTCGCTCTTGGCCACTGTTTTCAATCAATCTTGCTAAATGAGACAGGTTATGTTATCAACACTCTCATTCTGGGTTTGTTGTTGGATAAACTGTGCGATTTGATGTTGGTGTTATTCTGGTGGCACATATAAGCTGGGGCCTGTAAATAATAATTCACACCTTTTTGCTTATAACCCAAGTCCGCCCAGCGTAAATGACGCTCCATGAATGCAGAAATACGAAGGAAAAACGCTTGACCGACGTTCAAAGCGTTTGTTTAGCACTCGACGTATGCATGCGTTAGCATATGCATAATTAGTGATAACGTCAGTCGCTGAACGCTGGGGAAGAGCAGAATATGACAAATAAAAACATTTAATCCTCTCCACAAATGGCTTTTAAATGTGGACCAAATCATATCAGTAATATTCTTAGGGGGTGTTGCTCAAAATGAATTGCAAATCAGCTGCAACTTTGCAAATTGTAACACGCATTTTCATTCGCACACGGTACGTGCATTTAACAAGACGCGCATGAAACAGTAATTTTGATTGGCGCATTCGGATCAACTGCAACTTGCGACCAATTGCAACTTTTGAACAACACCCCCTTATATCATGTATATTGACCAGTGTAGAGTCGAAGAACAAATCATCTGCGTTTTTCATTACGTGACGGTAGCCAAAGGGCAATGTTGTACAAAACAGTGACAATTTGATTGAACAGTGTTCTTCAATAGGATCAACAATTTCCAACCGTTTCATTATTAGATCTCCACCAGGATGCCCTCAAATTGTTGCCATGTCAGGGCTTATTTGTCTGTTTGTCTCAATATAACAATGCCCTTTGGTAACCGCAATCTCGTGGAAAACACATACAAAATATACCTTGCAATACTTTGCAGTAATGTTCCGAAATTATAGATATTTGGAATGCCCTAACTAAATAAACAGCTGTTAGGGGATTGAACAAAATATACTCACTAAAAGCAAAATACGTGATTTTATTTTGTTTTCATCCTTCAAAGAAAAGCAATTAATTCTTAAGCCAGATATTGATAAAGTTTGCTGTATGTAAAGGGGAAATTGGATTCATTTTGTATCTCATGAACAAAAAAAATATGGGGATTTGGGGGCTGTATTCCCGGGATATGAAATATAATATAACAAAGACATTTGGAGGATGGTGTTTATTATTCCGAAGGGTTGTTTTTCCGAAAAAGTCTAAATGCTCCGTGTTATTTCAAAAATAGCTAGAAGATTCAGCTACATAAATATTTTGAGCATAATTCATAAGGATTCTTACTACGAAAATGAAAATGTTAAGGGTATCGGAAAAAAATAAGTTCCGTAAAGGAATTGCGGGAATAATGAAAACAATAGAATATGAGGGAAACAAAAGTTACAAATTTGTTTAATCTTGGACAAGAGCTTTCAGAAGAAGTAAATTTAACCTACGAATATACTGGATTATGAGCAGATGAAAACTTCTTTTTATAATGAATATTTGGAATAACTCATTAGTAATATTTTGCGACGAGTCCTTAGAATCTAAAAAAGGTCTACAAATTTGTTTTGTAAGATTTTTCTGTGGAAGGGTAAAATTCACACTATGAATAATAATAATAATGTCTTATTTACCCAGGGTAGCCACATTCAGCTGTAAACTATCTGCTCTTCCATTGGGCCCTGCATAACATCAAGTTATCATTACCCTTCTCCATTCTTAAATGCAGAGCGCCTGGCAAGAAGGCAGATGGTTCCATTTTTATAAGTCTTTGGTATGACTCGGCTGGGGATCGAACCCACGACCTTGCGTTCATGGGGCAGACGCTCTACCACTGAGCCTCTACCACTGAGCCACTTTTCATAATAGTAAAAAGTAAATTTCTCTAGCTTTTCCAGTGATCCCCAGATAGAATAGAAAATATAATTTAATATGATCAAAATCAGACCAAGCACAAACTAAGGACATTTGTGAATGATTTATTTGTACACATTTAATTTCTATATTTTTCCGAGGGGTATACACTCTGCAAGCTCTGATTTTTTAGTATACCCCTCCATTTCCCGTCCTATCATTATTTCTGTTGTCGATATATCTTACTATTATACCACATGTTTACTTTAATGTATGAATTTATTTATGTATCTTGATTGATTTTGAACTATGTAATTTATTTTTCACTATAATTTTTTTATTTGATTGGAAATGAAAATAAAATAAACTGAAACTGAAAAACTGAATTAAACAATGACAGTATTTTTCAGATTATTCAACTCATTAGAAACAAATTAGAAATATTATTTACCGGTAAAATTCTTAGAAATACAATGTCAATAAAAAATATTATTGTCGAGACACCTTACATTTGATTTACGAGCTATATCATAAAACTATTTAGCTTCGTATTGCTGGAAATCTATCATAACTATATCAAGCTATTTGATCTTGATTAAAAATAAATTTCATGGCTTTTCCCTGTCAGGAGAAGGAGGAAATGAAAAAAATCATATAAAATTCATATTGCTTAAGGTCCAGCTAAGAAAATGCATACAAGATTAAAATCCGGATATCTCTTCGTATTCTATTTTCATTTAATCCCGAGGACTAATGGGCAGATTAGATCGACGAGTGTGGTTTCTTGTTGCATTGTTTGAAGCAATTTGAGAGAACAGACACACCAGCAGACCTATCACTCCCTTCTCTCAAACCATTATGTTCGAAATCTGGTAACACGATAATTATAAACCATTTTCGAAATGTTAAGTCGAACGCAATGCAATGGTCCTTTGCAATGCTTTTCAAATCGGAACCGGCTTGCGATTGTTGTGTCCGCAAAGTTGAATACACGGAGTACAGTTCTGTTGTCTGTGACCCACTCTACTTTTCGGAAACATTTGATATCGTGTTTGGTGCTTGATGGGTATTTTCCCAATTTCAATGATTTCAAATTCTATGGTTTGAAAGGGGTTTATCGTGGTGAAGAGAGTTAGTAAGTTGTCTCACGATGTGCAAACGTAGAACGTTAGTACTACGTTTCGTTCTACGTTTGCACATCGTGACACAACTCTTCAATTAATTTCAAATTCAGTGATTGAACGAAACATTAGTTTACAGTCTAAAGTTCGGATTTAGAATAATTCAGTGAAGCAACATACTGGGGTCAATCTGTATGTGTAACTGCCCCATAAAAGTGATATCAATAATGATCTTCTCTGAAAACTAGCTTATAGTGATAGTGAAATACTGAGGGGGGAAATCCCACTAACTTATGCAATTTTGAAAATATCATGCCTGTATTTTCCATGAACATTTTAAACACAATGTCTGATTATTAAAGGTAGTGATTAAAAAAAATAGTGTGAAATGAGCTGAATTACTGACAGATATCTTATCATATCATATCGGAACCGGCCTGTGATCTATTGTCCCACGACCCACTTTATTTTACGGAAATAGCCTATAGCGTGTTGTTTGTGAATAGTTCGCAATGGCAATTTCTTTGAGATAACAATTCCCGTTATCCAACACGAATTTACATTAAAGTAATAATTTTCAAATTGTTGATTTATAATGAAGTGATAAACCGAGGTGCATTCCCCGCCATTGGAAAACTTTATAGCCAAATGATTGGTAACTAATCTAGTATAACCAAAATAGAAATATGACTTATCTGCATGTCCTCTTCTTAGAACTGACCTGTCAAAGTTTAGGTTGCTGGAAATCTATTTTAATATATCAACCTATTTGATCTTGATGAAAGAAAAAAAAAGTCTTTTATGGTTTTTTTTCCCTGTCAGGAGAAGGAGGAAATGAAAACAAAAACATATAAAATTCATATTGCTGAAGGTCCAGCTAAGAAAATGCATACAAGATTAAAATCCGGATATCTTCTCGTTTCTATTTTCATTTAATCTAGCTTATGGTGATAGTGAAACACTGAGGGGGAAATTCCATTAACTTTTGCCATTTTGAAAATATTATGCCTGTATTTTCCATGAATATTTTATCATCAAAGATAATGATTAAAAAAATAGGCTAACATGAAGTTAAATACTCACAAATTGCATTACGAGCATAAATATAGTTTTGTACCAAAATGGGGAAATACATTTTGAATATCAGCAGTTTTTAGGGAATGTCACAAACAAAGGCACACGAACGATCAGATGCTACAGAATCGCATACATACGCCCTTGGTTTAGTATGAGGTGTGACGCGTCCCCATTGGGCGACTTCAAGTACGGTGTTGAACGCTGGTGTTGGTGTTGCAGCAAAACCAACACCAGCCTCAACACCAAACTTGAAGTCTGTCGGTGTTTGGGGTAGACCTCGCAAGATTCTGACGTATTTCCGGTCGTTTCTGTATCACTTCTGTAAACTGACCAAAGGTGTTTGAGCTCGGTTTACGGACCGTTTTGCTCTCTCAACACCAACACCAACACCGAACACCATACTTGAAGTCACCCATTATGCCCCATTAAGAAATTAAATGCCATTTATTTTGTTTGTGAATTGGTGTCATTTTCGATAAGTAGGCCATTTGTGACTCGATTCACCTCAAACGAACCGTTAATATTTTCCGAAAAAAGTACTGTGTGAATAATTTCATTGTAGTAAAAACAAAGTGATTGCTTATTCGGACCGCCACCTCTTCCAAAAATGATCCATTTAAGGGAAAAGATGTTCGTGAGAGTTTTTTGAATGAGCATTTCTTTCGCTGAAAGTAATAAATCCATTAGGTCTATTTCAGAAACGCTTTTGGCACTAATCAAAATAGCTTTCATGAAATAATTTTTTTCGTGCTAAAATCAACATTGTGAATTACGGGAAACCTTGAATCCCATTTCGAGATATTTAAAGGCCGACTCAGACCTTTGCGTTTCTAACTTGCGTCGGGCCAGTGTTTTTGAAAATTAAGAACGTTCCTCGAGCGCACAGTAGGCCTATACCATGTAACGATGATCAGACGGTTGACTAACATTCGGTTTGTGTTCAAGGAGTGCATGCCGAACGTCAGCCCACCGTATGTCCAGGGAGCGTTTTTTATTTCCAAAAGCACTGAGCCAACGAAGGCTTAAAACGAAGAGATGTGAGTCTTTGTTAAAGGTAGAAAACTACATTTGCACACATTATGGTTATGCTTACAACTTGTTGGGTACCTCAGATATGACAAAAAACAACCTCTATGAAGTGGTCGAATGTAGTCCAGAATATTTAACTCAAATAAATATATATTAGATAATTCATCTTGACACCAACGGTGACGCGATACGGTATACGCGATAGCGTATTACGGTACCACACACACATATATACACTAAACATTGTAAGAGCACATACAGTGTGCATCGTAACACTGCCACACCATGCGGAATACGCACTGAGAGAGACTCTTGCGCTATTGGTCAACGAGGGGTTAACGGCTGTTTTGAATTTTGAACGCACGGTCTATTAATTCGAGGCCCGAATAGAAGCATTATTATTGAAATAACTATAAATGCGCCTATCATGACCAATCTTTGTGCTTAACTGATTGGTGATAAGTTCTAACATTTAGTACTCTTCAACATAACACAACAATCTTGGAAAGTCAAATTTTAGGTGATAAGTTCTAACATTTAGTACTCTTCAACATAACACAACAATCTTGGAAAATCAAATTTTAGGCTGCAAAAGAAGTATTCTACTTTTAAGGGAAAAGATGTTCGTGAGAAATTTTCATTGAAGAGTATCTCTTTCGCTGAAATTAATTAAACCATTACTGTAGAAACAATGTCACTATGAAAACAGCTTGTATAAAATATTTGTCGCGTTAAAATCAACATTGCCAACTATGGGAAAAATTTGAAATCCCCCTTTTTACAGATTTGATGGTGATGCTCGTGTATAAAGCCCCGGTCACATAGGACCCCGGAAGCAACAAGATTCACCCCGACTCTTTGTTTATTCACAGTTAACTGCCTCAGAACAATGAGTCGGGGTGAGTCGTGTTGTTTCCGGGGTCCTATGTGACCGGGGCTTAAGCCCTGGTCACATAGAGCCCCGGAAGCAACACGATTCACCCCGATTCTTTGTTAATTCACAGTTAAGTGCCTCAGAACAACGAGTCGGGGTGAATCGTGTTGCTTCCGGGGTCCTATGTGACCGGGGCATTAATGAGAACACATGAAGACACTCTTCTTCGCAAACTCTAATCTTCACCTGAGGACATACAGGAAACAATCATTCGCTATTTTTGAAAACTTATTTGCAGAGGGTAATTTTCACTATGTATAGAACGTGGAAACAAAAGGGGAAGAGTGCAAAAATCCCCGGAAGATGAAATTTATTGATTCTTTGAAAAAAAAAAAAAAAGAGTACAAATATTTCTCTACTGGGTTGAAAGAGTTAAGGGGTAAGTGCCAAACCTGTGTTTTTCAGAAACGCCGTGATACCAAAATGAGCTATCCAGTTTTATAGCTACTCGGAAATTAATTGAGACTCATACTAGCTAATGGAAAGTGACAATGGATTTCGTCGTGGTATACAATTAATTGCTCTCAATCAATTAGTCTGCATACATTGGGGCCCACGTGGGTTTTTGGCCTGTTTACGGAAGCCAATTTTGCTAGTAATTAGCGCGAAAAACAGGCCACAGGAAAGTGATAACTTCCCGTTTTTACCTAATACATTGGCGAAAATAATTGTTGGGATGTCAAAACATAATTCTCTGTCGAAAACATCCCCCTTTCTGACAAAAGAAATCGTCAATAAATAATAACATCCAGTTTATATAGTGGAAATCTAAATACGTCCAATTCTTCCAATCGCCAAATGATTGTCAGAATTGAGGTGTATGACGTGAGTCGATTTTTGTATTTGCTTTCGGTCCTTGATTGCGACCATTCTGCCCAAGCGTTGCTGTACGAGAGCTCCCAGCCTATCCCCTATTTAATGGACAGTCTCAATTGATGGGTTTCTCCAATACCAATATTTTCTATCCCGATTTAGAAAGTGTTAGACCCATACAATAACGATATTCTCCATCGCCAGGGAGATAAACTATTCATTGGTCGCGTCGCTTACGCAGTTGCGGGCGAACGCGGGAAAGATGTTGGACTCGCTTTAGGCGTTATGTAGAAGTTATGTTAAACGAGCCATTGATAGCTTGTGTAAACAAAATGATGCTTTAAAGTAAACGACTGTCTTTGAAACTAAAAAAAAATAAGTATTGGGGCATACTGACGTAGATGGATGCTGTGTGCAGGTGAGTGGGTATTGTGTGTTTCCCGCAAAAAAAGAATGGGTAAAAAATAGCAGTATTTTTATCCCATCTTGGCGGAATTCCGCTCGCTTAAGAAAAAAAGGATGTTTTGGTAAATATTTACATCCTAGTGATCAGTCAGTGGAGTAAACAGTTCCGGAAATGTCTGGGGTTTCTAAAAATAGCGCGTTGGGTGTGGATTCACTCGGTCGCCTTGCTCGCTCGCAGATCATGAGTTCAATGCCTCTGGTAGAAACCAAATTCCCCGCCGTGTTAGTTCAGCCCACAAAAAACATACTTAATTGCCGAATACGATGCCTGGTGAACATTATCTCGAATGTAAAGAAGAGACACGTAATTTAGATTATGGAGGGAGGAAACAAACTTGGGAGAGATGTGAACTTGTATGAGGAGCTTGATTTCATCCCATCTGCGGGCTGACGAATTAAAACGGTATCCACTAAAAAATCCTCACTGTCTTAACCAACATGTTGGGGTTAAAGTAGATCTGTTTTTCAACCGCCCCCCCCCCCCCTGATAGGGACGACGGTATAAGTTGATTACTGATGTAAAATATGGTTATCATAATATAGGTTTTTTTTCCCATTAACCAAATTTCACACCGCTCTCTATCGATTTTAATAATGGCTCGATCAATTCAACTTTGCCAAAATCACGTATATTCTACGCGAAAATTCAAATTCTTTTTTTTTAAATGATTACAAAAAAATTGTATACTGACAAGGAGGGGAAGATGAGACTAAAATGAATAGGAGGAGACCGAGGAGGGTGAGGATGATGATGGTAGTCGTGGTGAATATGAGAAAGAATACGACGATGGACGTTCGAGACCCAACATTAAGCAATATTTACACATTGATTTTTCTTCGCAACGCGCTTTTATCCAGTAATATTCATCCGCCCTTTTATGCAATGCCAACTGCAAACTTAATTCAATCATTTATGTATATATCATTGCCCTTGCATGTATTTACACTGCATTCAAACTTTAAAAACTAATCTACAAATAACTTGAAACAAAAGAGAAATTCTCATCGATGTTTGCCGACGGGAATCATTTCACTAATTGGTCCTGAGGAAGGAAGACAGCTAATGTTTATTATATGTATATGACAATGCCATAATTTACTGTGGGAAGCCATCGCCATAAAAATTGCAATCTTCTAGGGCGTTTACCTCTTGCAACTAGGAGACCTAACTTAAAAATTCTAACCGGCGCCATGCGCCTCCATAAATGTCAAAGGTAGCTATAGCAATATCCCATTTAGGGTGACACTGAGTCTCCATTATAAGTTGTTTTCAACAGAGCATTTTGTTGGAAAGATAAAACAAATTATGGGGTGATTATGAACATTCAATTGACATTTATGGAATATTGTTTTAATTGAATTGTTTATTCCAAAAATCACGCAAATTGTATGGTGTGGTTAATTTGTCTCCAGCAGCAATTATTCATTGTAAATGGAAATGATAGTGTTCTTATAATTTTGTTGTTGCTATTGTTCTTCCTCCTTCTCTTCTCATGGCATCCATGCCCTCTTCCTTTTTCTCCGTCCGCGGCCTCCTCATCATCTTCCTCCTTCTTGCTTCTAATGCCCTCCTAGTACTTCATCTTCTTCTTCTCCTTGTTATTCGTATTCCTCTTCTTCTCATCCCATTTTCTTTTTTCATCATCATCATCATCATCATCATCATCATCATCATCGTCGTCGCCGTCGTCGTCGTCGTCGTCGTCTTCTTCTCCTTCTTCTTCTTCTTCCTCCTGCTCTACTCTACATATCCGTACTTTTAGTTTTCCTTGTGTTCATACTCTCCCTTCTCCTCCTGCCACTCTTCCTCTTCATCCCCCCTCCAACCTCCCTTCCAATTCTTCTTTTACTTTTCCCATGTTGTTCTTTAAAACGTTCGTCTTTATTTTACACCCTAATTTTTCTTTCTTCAATCGCTAAGTTTCACCAATATCATGGTTGTATATAATATACCATATCATTAACCCCATTTCTTTTATACTTTATTTCTAAGATTATGTTGTATTTTATATTATAACTGTATTGCAAATACACGTGAATCAAATAAATATCAATATAGGGATTAACCTTCACGTATTGGTCAGCACTATCTCTATGAATTACCTTTTTCTGCACGTCTAGCTCTCTCTCTTTCTATTCCCATAATTTAACTCTCTATTTAAGAAAAGAAACCTATTGATTTTCTGTTTGCATTCCGCCCCTGTATAATCTAACAAATCATTCATATTCATAGCAGTATTCATAAGCCCATCATTTCTGTGCAACTCATAAACCAAACTCATTATTCGAGTTGATTGAGTCTCTTTTTCATATCTCTCGAACACATTTTTCTTCGTGTTCATTTCTATAAAGTCTCAAGGGACAATCTTCAATGCTTCTTTATTCATAATACGCCTCTTCAACTCGTCTTTTTGACCATTTTCATTTCATTTTCTGTATATGTTCTTTGTCACATCTTCTATAACGGTTCAATTACACACTTGCTTATCTGGGTATAGTCTACCCAGATTATTTTGGTTAAGGTACTACGTGACCGCAGAGATATGAAGAAAAGACGCTTAGCTGACGAAAACGTGTGAGTAGGTCGAGAGATCGACAGCCGAACTCCTACACTGCCATCGAATTGTCTTCCTTCCAACTTGTTGCGTTCGCGATGGACAGATGTAGGCATTAAACATAAAGGTGTGTATGAGCCTTTAAAGCCGACTCACACCTTTTGTGTTTTTATTCTGCGTCGACCCAGCGTTTTTGAAAATGGAAAACGCTTCCCAAGCGCACATATTACGCTGATTAGTTGACTGACGTTCGGCTTGCGCCCAAGGAGCATACGCCGAACGCCAGTCTACCGTAGGACCTTCGCATTTATGCATCCAGGAAGCGTTTTCAATTGTCAAAACGCTAGGGAGAAGCAGGCTAAAGCGCAAAAGTGTGAGTCAGCCTACCGTATAGAATGGTAAGCGTAGGAGTTGATTATAGACCTCAACTAACTTATATGCTTTTAAGTTTGTAAAACCCCACATTTTAGAATCTCTTGAAGTAGACCCTTGTAAAGCTATTGTTGCAGAGTTTAAGTGTATACAGTACACGTGATAACTAGCATGACTAGACCTCTTACAAGGCCATATTCTTAAAGGGGGACTTCACCCAGACATTGATGAACTCTCAGTGAATGAGAAAAAACACAATGATCAAACTCTGAAAATTTGAGCAGAATCTAACTATCCATTCAAAAGTTATGAGCTTTCAAAGTTTTGATTTATATCCCTTATGGGCTCCTTGAATTGGCAACGTACAGGCACAAAATGGCTGCCAACATGGAAAACTCTCCATCAACTTTGTACACAGAATTTCAGATTTGTTTTTTTTTCTAGAAAAGTAGACAACAAATCAACACAATTCATTCCGAAATGCATGCAGAATCCAACTGTCCATATCATACCTGAAGGGAAAAGTACAATTTTGTGAAATGTGAAATTTTGTGTACAAATTAAGTGAATAGAGAGTTCTCCATGTTGGCAGTCAGTTTGTGCCAGTACGTTGCCAATTTGAGTAGCCCATGAGGCGTGTAAATTAAAACTTTGAAAATTCATAACTCTTGAATGGATTGTCGGACCTTGCTAAAATTTTCACAGATTGACCATTGTATTTTCTTTCATCCACTGAGTGCACATCAAAGTCTGGGTATAGTTCCCCTTTAACCCATTGACTACTGGAGCAGGGTAGTCCCTGCACAAAATGTACCGTAATTACATGATTCAGTAGTCAACGAGTTAGTCCATTGACAGCTGAATAGCCCGGGCACACCAAACACGGCACGACATCACGGCACGGTATTCACGCGATGTATCCCCTGTGATTGGTCAATTGTTGTATATCATGTGCGCGGAGGAGCGCGTTGGCCAATAACAACCAAGATACTGCGTACATACCATGCCGTGATGCCGTGCCGTGTTTGGTGTGCAGAGGCCTTTACTCACACTTCTGCGTTTGTCATCAAGCGTTCAGACAAGGCAGAAATATAGAGAAGAAAAGATTACTTGACGATATAGCGTGCGTACGTCGAGCGATTGACGAACGTCTTGATTTTTTTAGCATCGGTCAAGCGTATTTCCTCCTTATATTTGCGTTAAGGAGCGTTAAGATGGCTGTTATAAACGCAGAGGTAAAAATCAGACCTAAAGGCCCGAGCACACCAAACACGGCACGGCATCACGACACGGTATTAACACGCTCTCTGACAGTCAAGAATTTTTTTTCTTTTATAAGATTGAACTAAATCAATTTCAAATTGAATTACTCTGATAAAAGAAATTAATATTCAATTGGTGCCAATTTATGAAGGAAACAACGATTGAGATGAATCTTAAATAATTCCTGTCTTGAATTGGTAAAAAATCAACGCTGGATCTTATGTAGGCTCTCCATAAAATTTGATTTTCTAACGCGTCAAAGACCTTTCAGGTATATTGCCTTTTCTCAAGGACTCGAACACACGGGGAAAAAGGGTTTGCACCTTTCTTTTTCTTTGAACTCCATGCAGCCCCAGATTTCATTTATTTTTTTGCAGGTAAAGCATCGTAATTTGACCCAGATATAGTATTTCTAGAGCTTCTCAAAATCACAAAGAAAATATTAAACAACTAAATGTACTGATTCAGAGTGGGCGGCGCTCGTATATAATAATAATCATAAAAATATATCAAAACGATGAACTGGATGTCCAAAATATTGCACGACATAAAGGGAGCAATTAAGCGACATAATTCTTCTTTACCATGAGTACAATAATACTGATAATGATTAAAGAACAAATGTTCTGCAGAGTGATACGACTGTGTTATCTTTACCCTGGATTTAGCCCCGCGTACACCTTTCAGCGCTTATGGCATTTCAAGTTATATAATCAGATGTCCGTTTGCAATTGTTTACCTCACCTGGGTTGAGTGCAACACAATGTCGATATTCTTCTGCTGAATTAATTCAACGACATGCTTGTGAGATTCGAACCGTGACCCTCTGGTTGAAATGGGAACGACTGCGTTTTAAACCTCATAAAGGGTGAAGGATTTTGATGTAGCAATTTTTGTCTAAAAAATCTCTGCTTTAAATTCCATAATAGAGGTACCATCATAATTTGAATTTCTCATATTCTCAAAATTCAAATGAGAAGAACAAGAAAAAGGAGTGGGTGGCATTAGTTTATATCAAAAGTCTATGCAAACTAGACCGAATTAACTTAAAGATATGCTTTTGGGATTCGACCTTCAGTGACCATCTAGTTGAAATGAAGGCGTCAGAGTGAACGCGCTTTGAACCTCACAAAAGGAGAAAGATTGTATTGTAACAATCTCTACAAATTTTCCAGGCCGATTTTGTAATGCATGGAGGTACCATCATAATTTGAATTTCTCATCTTCTCAAAATTCAAATGAGAAGAAAAAAAAAAAGAGTGGGTGGCATTTGTTTATATCAAAAGTCTATGCCAACGACAAATTGGCTTTAAGCCCACTCCACGTGAGATGAATTTCTAAAGGCCGACTCACACCTTTGCGGTTTTACCCTGCGCAGGCCCACCGTTCTTGGAAATTAAAATCGCTCCCTGGACGCACAGCATACGCAGATCAGACGTTTAACTGACGTTCGTCTTGCACTCGTTGAGCGTATGACGAGCGCCAGTTCACCATGTGACCTGCGTCTTTGTGCGTCAAGGAAGAGTCTTTTATTTCCACAAAAAACGCAGGCAAAAACGCAAAGGTGTGAGTCGACTTTAAAATATAACGCGACATAAAGGAGCAAGCGCCATATCTGACAAATTTGCTTATTCATCTATTTTTTTTAAGCAGATGTACCATGCTCCGTAAGAGATCGCTGTCCGATAGACAGAAATCTGGTTTTCCTCAATTTTTTAAAGAAATGTAAAGATTCAGTCATCCAATTTTGACCAAACATTCTGAATGCAAGCAAATAGAAAAAAATATTTTGTAAACAGATAACTTTTACAAATTAATTGAGGAAAACTAAAACTCCTATTAAGAAAATACGGTTGGATGGGAACGCGTTTATTTTTCCTTTCAGACTGTGCTGTCAAAGCAAATTAATATTGTTGAAATTTAAAATGATATTAAATATACAGACATAAAACAATCGTCCCCCTTGAGATATCCATTACATGTAGTAAGAAATTGATACATTGGCAAAAGCGTGCGACTTTGATTCGTGTACAGATACCGGCTTCAAGCTTTCTTCGTGAAAATTTTAAATGTCGCTTGAGTCCTTTTAGAAGTTATGCTCATGAGGAGCATATCTTACACGAGTCCAAACTTCGCTTTAATAGAACACTCGACAAAAGGATAATAAACTGTGGCTTGCTCTAGAAATTCGAGGTGATGCCTAAAACATTCTCCCTTTGAAAGCCCTAAGAATTGTTTTTTGTAGACATTTAATTCAACATGTCAATCGTTAGTCATAATTTGAAATGAGACGAGTGATTGAGATGATTGGCCAAATTGTATAGGTAACGACAGACAAGTCTGCCAGAACAGACCCTTGGGTTTAGTTGTGCGCACAAACAGAGAGTAATACAGGGTATGCATTGTGTGTCTGCATGCTCTCCCCAAGGCTGAGGGTAGAGCAATGCTGTATGTGTGTGATGTAGTCACATAATATGCACACACCCTTTATCATGATCTGCGCATGCACACACCGAAAGTCTAGGGTATGTGCTTGCAAACTAACGACAGACTGCCAAGAAAGGCATAATACAATTAAAGGGAACCTACCCCTAGAATTTATCGTGGTCTCCTTAGAATGAACAACATCAGATGAGCGAATTTGGAATATCTAAGCAAAGTCGGACAATTTATTATTTATTTATTTATTTATTTATTTATTTATTTATTTATTTATTTATTTATTTATTTATTTATTTATCTATTTATTTATTTATTTATTTATTTATTAGAATATATTTGTACAGGTACAAAATATCAGCAATCTGCTGTTTTTCATCAATTCGTTCAAAGGTTGTGAATTGTTATATATTCTTTTAATTATTCTAGTCTCATTTATACCACGAGTTCTCCAGCTAGTGGGAATCCGTGCGATCGGTAAAGTTGATGGAATCTATGATATCATGTCGTTATCATTGTGTTGATCAAATTGTCATATTTTTTGAGAAAGTCTAAAGAAAATGTTGAATTTCGCTTAAGTATAGCATGCCTCTTGTATTCTGCATGCATTTTGGAACGAATCATGTTTAATCCCTGTCATATATTCTTCATTGATCAATGTTTTTTCGAGGATAGTTGACACTAGGAGGTGAAAAAAAGGCACCGACCGCAAGGATTCACATCAGCGCCAGGGATTGTAATATATTTGAACATTCTAAATTTTAAATGGATTGTCTGGTTTTGTTCAGATTTTCACAATATTGTTCACATGAGTTTTCATCATTCAGTGAGAGTACGGTATTTTCAGGGGTGGGTTCCCCTTTAAGTACTAGCATGGCAAAATTCTGTGTCAAACTCATATGGAATATAAACAGTTACAATGAAAATCATCGATCGTTTTCACTTCTCATTTCTTCACAGAGACCTTGTTCATTCTTACTTTGCCGCTGTGTTCTATTCAATTTTATATTCGATTGTACTTAAAGTATGGTTCATATCACGAACACCCAGCTCCCAGGGCTCAATTTCATTTCATGCCTAACGATGCAAGAACACGATATTTCTCTACAGACAATTAAAATGTTAAATATGAAAATGGGGCATTTCTTTAAAAACGAAATCTTAACTGCATCAAAAATGTAAGCATTGCAATTTTTTAATGAACTAGACATATTGCAGAGAGAGAGAGAGAGAGAGAGAGAGAGAGAAAGAGAG
>BQKZ01001427.1:81728-96807 GCA_036244855.1 Temnopleurus reevesii
GGGGGGGGTGCTGGAGCCTAACATAATCCCAAAGATCTTGAGACCTTGAAATGACCTTCGCAAAGGACACCAACAAGGTTTTTTGTAAGCACGTTTTTTTTGCTAGATGTTGCAACCATGCACGTGTGACTGGTTCCACTTAGATCATCTAGAATCATGCCGAAGTTCTTGAGACCTTGCAATGACCGCCAAAAGGTTTTTGGCAAGCATTCTTTTCCCTGTATGTTGACTATATTGACTATAAAATGCGAATCAAGTGGGGCGATTGCAGTTGCAACCACTTTTACGGATCTTGTGTCTTGAAATGGTCCCATTCACATTATGATAATGTTCTTGAGACCTTGCGATGACCCCCCCCCCCCCCCCTCCCCCCAAAAAAAGTTTTGTGAGCATCCTTTTCTCCATATGTTGACTGTAAAATATGAATCAAGCTGGGGCAATTGCAGTTGAAACCATTTTACGGATGCATAGGCCTTAAGAATAGCTTTTGACTTGAAATGGTTCACTTCATATTATGCCGAGGTTCTTGAGACTTTACGATGACCTCTCAAAAGGTTTTTGTAAGCCTCCTTTTTCCTATATTTCGACTATAGAATACGAATCAATTGACGGCGATTGCAGTTGCGACCACTTTTACGGATGTATATAGGCCTTCGTGATATCTTGTGACTTAAAATGGTTCACTTCAGATTATGCCGAAGTTCTTGAGACCTTACGATGACCTCCCAAAAGGTTTTTGAAAGATCCTTTTTCCTATGTTGACCGTAAAATACGAATAAAGTGGGGCGATTTCAGTTGCAACCACTTTTACGGATGATGGAAAGCTATTGACTCAAGACAAATACGCGATTCTTTATTCGCAGGCGTCAAGTTCGTGACTATATAAAAGTCCAAATGCTCACTCCAATTCCAGTGCATTATCCCCTTTTCTCTTTTTTTCTATGAGAGATCTCCTGATGGGGAGTGGTATAATTTGAAGGAAAAGCACATGGCATGCCACGTGAGATATTCCCTGATGGGTGATGTAATTAGCCCTCTATGAGGGGGACGGAATGGGATGGTTGGGTGTGTGTGAGACTTTACAGTGCATTGTGCAGTGCCACGCTTCTGATGAATATCACCACCCGGGGATAAAGTCTTAACGGCTGGAGTTGAAGGCTAGCTCAGTCACACAAGTGGATATATCTGACGTAAGGGCAGTTTATAATGAAGATAATTCACATCCATATGCGCAGAACTTTGTATAAATGCTTGGCCAACGTTTACACGTGCATTCGTCGAAGGCAAGCAGAATGATTTCGACGTCAGCCAAGACTGTTGACTAAAATTACGGCTCGGTCAGACCTTTAAAAAATTGCCGACGCATGGCAAATATGAATAAGGTTTTTTCTAGGTTTCCTTCGTGCACAGTAATTTTCAAGGGGTTTGCTTAGCTAACATGTGTATACGTCAAGCTCAAGCCATACGATTCAGAGTTAGTTAAGTGTGTCGTCTGTGAATTTTTGCAAGTAAGGCACTTAATCAAACACGATATAAACTATTTCCAAAAAAAAAATTAAGTCGAACGCAAATTCAAAGCTCGGATGTAATACTATTCAAATCGGTACCTGCTTGTGATTGTTTCTATCCGCACAGTTGAATACACGGCGTACTGACCTATATATTATCTATGATCCACTTTATTTTACGGAAATAGTTTATATCCTGTCATCAGATATTAGCATTAAAGTGTGACGGAACCTCCAAGAGAAATACATTATTTACACAGAAATGAAGGAAGCTAATCCCCAACCGGCCGATCAACGATGTTATATTATACCAGGACCCCGTAACATAAAGATTTCCAGTCAATCTTACGATTGATATCAATCGCAAGTCTATGGGAAATCATGTACAAAAGTTTGCGATTGATCGCAAAATTGATTGTATCTCTTTAATGTTACAGGCCCCTAGTCCGGATATTCTGTTGGGGCCCCGTGAAGGGACGTGCCCTTCCGCCCCAAGAAATAATTGGCAAGGAAATTGAGAAAACAAGATGTACCCTATAGCCCCAATGAAAATAAATATAAGCATGTCAGCGAATGTAACTCTGAATTAATTCAGCTTTGCAGTGAAACTTGTTACAGAAAACTCAACGGTTGGATTGCTTTATTTTTTTTCTCCAAATTCTGGATCACGTCTGTTTTTCTCATTCGCCGCATTTTACCGTATCATTTTCTTGTCACATTCCGAGTCACATTCTGAAACGAAAAAAAAACCTCCAGAGACTGTAAGAGAAATTATTTCCTTTGTGTGGCATTGACGGAATTAAATGAGATGACGTCGTTTATCAAGCAATCATTAAACATTAGTTAGAAAATTGAATCAATTTTGATTGATAAAGAGAACACACATGCAATAACAATACTACTACTAACAATTATATGGCGCTTTATACTGGCGTTTCTAAGCACCTTGCTATTGGTGAACTTAAACTGGCAAATTAATTAATAAACAAAATAAGGGGAAACAAGTGCGCCACCATGAGTGAAGACCAACCCACTGGTGAGTGCATGTAAATATGGTGTGGGTTTTTTTTTTGGGGGGGGGGGCTGTAATTTGCGTTGACTTGTATTACTCAAATCATGCCAGGCAAATATGAATCATTATGATAATCAATGACAGGCTTTAAAAAAAAACATACATCAAAATGGTCAATTTTAGAACAACTTCCGATCCCTCCCCCCCCCAAAAAAAAACACATTTTGATCATAATTTTGCACCGAATGCCAGTATGTGATCCTGAACTAAAAACTATTATGACATAATTGAAACGGGTATGATGTGAGCTGAGCAAACAAAACCGCATAAACCGTATGAAATATGAATAAATAGGTAACACTTCAGTTGGTTTCCGTCGTCACCTGACACATATTTACATCTTTCTCATCCAAATTCCCTATATTGCGCATGATTTGGGTACTACCGACGAGTCCGACAGCCCACGAGTCCGACAGCCAACAAGTCCGACAGCTTATGAGGCCGACATTTTTAATAATTGGTGCACGAAATAACATTACATAAAAACGGATTAGAGTCAGACAACTCATTAATCCGACAAAATTATGAAAACGCACATGATAACAACTGAACATAAATTTTGCAAATGAGACCGACTCTAGGTAAAATTGGTCTATTAGTCCGACAGCACTATGTTTACGTTAGTCGGTCTTGTAGGTCTGTTTGCGTTCTGTCGGGCTCAAAGCAAATAATTTGTCAGNTGAAACGGGTATGACGTTAGCTGAGCAAACCAAACCGCATAAATCTTACGAAATATGAATAAATAGGTAACACTTCAGTTGGTTTCCGTCGTCACCTGACACACATCTGCATCTTTCTCATCCAAATTCCCTGCATTGCGCATGATTTGCCAACGTCTTTCTCTTCGTATAGAATTGGTGAGACTCCCATAGGTACATATCATTTTCTGTCGCATAGATATCAATCTCATTTGTGTCATCGCGTCGGCGCGTAATTTGCTGAGGTTATATCATCACAAAAACAATTAGCATAACATTATAGAGACCGACCTTCAGACCACAGATGATTTTCAAAATTTGCATCACCCCGAAACTATATATCAGCATACAATCGATTTAGATGATGAAAATTATTTTCCTAATCACGCACTAGGTAGGATTATCATATATATCTATTCATAACGGTTACTGAGTTTTAAAAAAAAGTAGTTTTAAGGCTTTCGACCTTATCTTTCGAAGATAACGGTGGCTCCGATGTACGCTGAAGCTAAAAATATTTGTGGATGCCCTTAAACTGTTAAATACAATTTTTTTAACCCATTGACTACTGAATTCTGTAATACCCATAAACTTTGTGCAGGGATTCCCGGTTCCAGTAGTCAAAGGGTTAAAAGCGTCGGTCGGTCGGAAAGATTTGTTGTTTCTAATTTTATTTCTCAAGCACAAATCTACATAATTTATGAGGATAATAAGACTTTGAAAGTAGATAATAACAAAAAAATGACTTTTCAGGTTTTATTTTACATGTGTTTTTGTGCTTTTACAATAATTTTTTAATTTAAAAAAAATAAAAGAAAATCATTTTCAGAGGGTCGTTTGGTGGATGGCACCCAAAATATATTTATTTATCGCAATTAATTGCATCTCTTTAGTACACATTTTCCATAGACTTACGATAAAATTCATCGTAAGTTTAATTGTATCTTTTATGTTAAAGGCCCCAAGTTTGTGATCCGTGACGAAAAATTCACGACCCGTGACGGAAAGTCATGTCTGTTATTGTTTATGAAACACTCCCTATCCAAAGAGATTGAGGAGATTTCAGTCTTGAGAATAAAATTAAAACATGGCATAACTTTGAACCGACATTGCTCCGCCATAAGTTTCCAAAATTTTCGATTGGCTTGACCGACTTTAATGAACTGAATCGCATTACCCGTTCTGCAATGTCAAAAACACTCATCGTCCCTCGTACCAACAAACGCATAGGTGATAGGGAATTCTCTGTAACTGCCCCACGTATCTGGAATTCTCTACCCTTCACAATTAAGAAGAGTCAAACACTCTCTTCATTTAAGAAGGGTCTCAAAACACACCTTTTCTTGTAATTATATTATATTCTCCATTGATATGTTAATNTATCCAAAGAGATTGAGGAGATTTCAGTCTTGAGAATAAAATTAAAACATGGCATAACTTTGAACCGACATTGTTCCGCCATAACTTTTCAAAACTTTCGACTGGCTTGACCGCGTTTAATGAACTAAATCGCATTATAATATAAAATTTATGATGGCCTGATCTACGGGCATACTTTTTCATGGAGGAAGGCGAGATGCAACAATTTTGCCCCCCCCCCCCCCCCCCCTTGAGGAGCTGACGTACAAGAAAAAATGAGGGTCATCAGCACCTATTTGGAGCCGAACAACAATTTGTTTGCCCCGATGACAGAAATATTGCATTAAGGTATAAAACAATTCACCAATCTGCAATTGTCTTTTGAGAAATTCTGGCAGAAAAAAATGTTAAACTGATAGCAAACGCTATTGTGGCCTGAACACTTTCCTTTTGATATTTTTAAACAGTGTTATTGCAATCTGCTAGTATTTACTTGTAATAACTGGGTGAAATTTGAAAACAAATTAAATAAACAGGTTAAACATAAATTCATAAAGATATCTAGAATTTTCTTTCAGTGATGTCAAACGCCACGATCTAGATACATAATTCTACATTAATTGGCTTAACTTTGTTTCGAAGTTTGGCGATGACGGGATTACTTTGGGCGAAAACTAATGGCTAATTATTTTTAAGACGTAGGCTTGACATTAAAGATGGGCAACTAAGTCAGCTATGAGAGGAGAATTAATTCAATCAGTCTCATCTTGAGGAAATTTAACGATAAATATATCAGAACAAAGGTGACCTTTTGCTCACTAAAAAAGCTCATTAACTTTGGGACAAATTAGAATGGCAGACAATGGCGTCTTGTTATGGTTCAAACTTTTTATATTATTATATAAAAAATTGAGGCCATTCTAGCTGTATGCAGGGGCGTCACTATAAAATACAATAACCAAAAATAAGAAGTATGAGAAGTTCATTGTGAATAATTTTAAATACAAATGATCATGGACAAACTTGCATAAAAAGTTGCGTATCAACACAACTCAGAAAATAAAAATCCCACATACGCTTTTATGATTAATTGAAAATATAGAGACTTAAATTACATAATTGCGTTTAAATGCAACTTTTTATAAAATTGGACCTGGATGATATAAGTCATTTTATAGTATCTATAGGAGAGTCTTGGATAAAATGGTTTTAAACACGAGTATCAAACGATTATGGGTTCGAATCCGAAGGATAACACCAATTTCTTTTAGCAGAAATGTATGCACCTTTTGCACTTTTTTGATGGACCGGTTACTAACCAATATTAAAGCGAATGAATAAAAAGAAATATGTATAGCACATCGCATTCATAAGAAAGAAATAATTTGTTGTTGATGATAGTGTTTTCATGTTTTTATTTCTTTGGAGAATGCTTAATGGATTGCTGCTGGCCGTTAAATACCGTATACCTCCCTATAGTAATTCATTAGATTTTGCCCAAGCTAAAGGCAACGCATTTATCTTAATATTGCATTTTCTGGTAATTACTCTTAGTTCATTCATTAAAGACATCATTGGACGGTTATAAGAGTGCATCCAGGTGGTTTAGCAATGAATGGCCCAATCGGAACACATTCTTTAAAAACAATTACCTGGGAATTTCTTCAGTATATCCATTTCGCTCCTCATTAGGAGCGGTCATAATTAGATCAGGGACCAATTGCACGAATTAAATAGTCTTAGCTATCCTCTTCATGCTAAGGCGTCTTAAGTTCTTGTGCCACCCTCTTAACATAGTCGTATCAACTCTAATGTCTATGTTATGAGGGTGGCACAAGAAGTCAAGACGTCTTAGCAGGAAGAGGATAGCAAAGACCAGTTCGAGCAATCGGCCCCAGTGGTTTGGCAATGAATGGCCCAATCGGAACACATTCTTTAAAAACAATTACCTGGGAATTTCATCAGTATATCCAATTCCTCTACTTATTAGGAGCGGTCATAATAAGATCAGGGACCAATTGCACGAAATAGTCTTAGCTATCCTCTTCATGCTAAGGCGTCTTAAGTCCTTGCGACACCCTTTTAACACAGTCGTGTCAACTCTAATGTCTATTGTTATGAGGGTGGCACAAGAAGTCAAGACGTCCAGCATCAGCAGATCAGGAAGAGGATAGCTAAGACCATTTCGAGCAATCGACCCTGGTGGTTTGGAAATGAATGGACCAATAGGAAAACATTCATTAAAAACAATTACCTGGGAATTTCATCAGTATATCCAATTACTATACTCATTAAGAGCAGTCATAATAAGATCTGGTTACGGGTACGGATATCCCTAGGGATGATTAAAAGGCAAATGAGTTCCTTATTTGGAAGCCACACAATCAAAGATAAATTGATTTAGCACGAGCAAAGGCTGTGATCAAAACTGGGCCAGTTTCGTAATTAATGGTACAGTCACAATAATTTTTACTGCCGCCGTAAAATCGTTCCATGTTCAGGGAGATGTTTCACCAAGTCGTTCTTAAAGTTACGCACAACTATACTTGCGCTGAATGTGCGCGCTATTATGAATTATTTACGCACAAGAAGGGGTACCAGTCAGAGTACAGTCGAACGTAAAGTCGTGCGTAAAGTCTTTCTTATCTTGGTGAAACACCTCCTAGAGTTGTGTTGCATAGGGTTGTTCGTAGACCTATGCACGACTCTACGAACGACTGGTAACCCTTTCCAGCACTCAATCATTATCTCCTATTGCTGAATCACACTAATGGGGTGTTGCTCAAAATCAACTGCAAATCAACTGCAACTTTGCAAATTGTAACGCGTATTTTTCATTCGCGCATGGTATGCGCATTTAACAAGACGCGCATGAAACAATGATTTTGATTGGTGCGTTCCGATCAACTGGAACTTGCTATAAATTGCAACTTTTAAAACACCCCCTATGAAAGGATCAGCAGTTGTTCGTAGAGTCGTGCGTAGCTCTACGGAAAGTTTTATGAAACGCAACCATGGCAACCCTGATCATGTAATGTCCCGAATGGATTGAGAATGGCTAGTACGGTGTCGGAAATGCATTTGTGACTGGAGCATGAAGCCCTCGTAAACACGCTCGTTTTGTTCATTGTTAAATTAGATATTAGATTATTCCAAGCATTTACTTCTTTGAAAAGCGGTTAATTCTTTTTTGTTGTTTGTTATTTATTTTTCTTTCCATTCTTCATTTGCTTTTGACAATTAATTACCAGTTGAAGAAATACAATCAAGACGATAAAAAGTCTAGAAAACAACAAAAAACAACGGGACACAAGACGGTGTAAGAAGACCAAAGAATAAATATTTAGACATTGCTTCAATGTAATACTTATTATTCATTTATCTGGAACTTACAGTCTTCTTTAAAAGCAGTGTAGGTGCAATAACTTGAATAAACCTTTTTCAAACACACCCTATGTATAATATGATTACATGCATTAATGAAAAATACAGCAAAACATCAATTTAATACATTCATATTAGTAGAGCGGGAAAATAAAGAATGATAATACAATAGGAATTCAAAATATCAAGCAAATACATTTAAAAAAAAAAGGATACAAACGTCTTATCTATTCGTCCACACCGCCTATTGCGTCAAACAATTACTACATTTCTGATGACGGTGTCCGCCTGAAAGAAACAATTTTACATTAACACGATATGAACTCGAAAGATATAAAATTGCCACAAAGTTTTGCTTCAGATTACATCTTTTACAATAAAACAGGTAGATTCTCTTTTTTTTCTCTCTTTTTTTTTTTTTTGCTTTAACTGCGAGCTAACGCTGTGTCTACAGTCCATAATTATCAGTTAACTACATTTCCTGCTTTAAGATGGCCGTCTAAAATGTCAAATTAATCGTATCTCGATGTTATCATAAATGTCAATTATAAGATACATTTGCATTTATATTGCCAGGATTGCCATATCGCAGACAACATAAGATAAAGATTTATTAATTCGGCATTAGATGTGAAGGAAATATCGAACGTGACTATAATTCACGTGAAGTATATGTAATATGGAACATTTCCATTATAAGTTGTATTGTGATATCAGTGTTATTCCAAAATTTTGAAAATTTTATTTTGTGAGAAGCCCAGAAATTAATATCTAATGAGCTTTGCCGAACCGTGCAATAAATTACACGTCATTAATTCCTTTGAGGGTAATGTAATGAAAACATATCATCGGCAAAAACTTTAAATCATCTAGTTCATGAGGTGTAGCTGAGTAAAAAAAAATGACAGCATTATATATTTTTAGATTTGCCCAAAATAAAACAGATAATGGTTGCATGGCAACCATTATCTGTTTTATTTCATATAAGGTAATTTATTCTTTCATACCGGATAAAAGTAAAAAATCTCTTTCCTGGTTCAAAACACGGTAATCATTGAATATACAATTTTATTTCACGGACTCTTCTTGTCAATAATTGCCACTAAATCAGACATCGCTTTATTTGTTTTATAAAACTTAAATTTTCCCGTTTTTATCTTCAAATGCCAAACAAATTCACATTCTCATTTCCATATATCCAATTGATGAAAAGGCACTCACTTTTTAAAGGTATATCATTCTTTCTTAAATGGCTTATTATAGATATGTTAACATTTGTATCTGAAAAAAAAAGATTTTATATTATTTCATTGAGAATCGAGATATGCTTGGAAAATAATTCATTTGAAATGTTGCTATTCTGTTGACATCAGATTTGTTAAAACTTTAAAAAAAAATTATGTAAGTGCATGTACGTGCATGTTTGTTCATGCGTATTTGTGTGTGAATACAATTCCTTTTTTTTTATTTTGTTTTACAGCGCGCAAATAACATTTATGAAATCAATCTAAATGTTCTGGATTCCAAGAAAATATGTGAAACCTTCAGGCATCGTAACTCAATGCCAATTAAACGCCATAATTCTAAAATCCCCACTGGCCTTGCAAATAATAGCATCAAGCATACAAATTCATACGATTCGAAAGCCTCCCTTGTGGGTTGCTTTCGGAGTAGTCCCCCATCCAAGGAGTTAGAACATTTCTCTGATATTACAGGCAATTCTACAGAATGTATACAAAAACTTGACACTTTGGAACAGTCTCTTAAACCTGTAAACCTTCATTTCAATATATTAAAAGGGTTTTCCATGTTAATGGATGCTAAATAGCCTCATCTATAAAGTGATAACAACGAAATTTATTTTGGTTTATTCATGTATGTGTGAGTATGTGAATGTGTGTATGGGGATATGTGCGCATGTATGTATGTGTGCATATGTGTAGCTGTGTTTGTGTGTGAATACATGTGTGTCCGTCAACTTGCTTAATTTTGATTCTTTTTTTTTTCATTGCGCAATTAACATTTATCATGAAAGAAATATAAATATTCTGGATTCCAAAAAAGAATGATAATTAAATGACATTAAAACGCCATAATTCTAGAATCACCACTGGCCTCGCACACAAGAGCTTTGCCTCGCACATATACCACCAAGAATAAAAGTTCGTATATGAGTCGAAAGCCTCCCTTGTTGATTGATTTCAGAGTAGTTCCCCAGTCTAAAAAGGTGAAAAAGTTCTCTGACATTATGTAGTCACATCTTGAGGGGAAATGAAAGCCGCATATACAGTTGATTATTCGGAGAACGGGCACCAATGTGCTTTTGAATCAATGCGAATTTTATACTCGGTGGTGTACATGCATATACAAGGGCAATGGGAATTGAGTCTCAATTGGCGGGCAGCAATTTGAGTGTATGTGTGTATGTGTGTGTTTGTAGGTGGGTGTGTGTGAGTATGTGTATGTGTGAGTATGTGTATATGTGAGTATGTGTGAGTATGTGTATATTTATAGTGTGTGTGTGTATGTGTGCGCATTTAGGTATACATATGCGTATGTGTAGCTGTGTTTGTGTGTGAATACATGTGTTTGTGTTTGTTTCATTTTTTTTTCATTGCGCTATTAACATTTATGAAAGAAATAGAAACGTTTTACACCGAAACAGAATGATATCTTCAGGCATCTTAACTAAATGAGAGGTAAACGCCATAATTTCAAAATCCCCATTGGCCTTGCACATATTCCACCAAGCATAAAAAAGCCCCCATGATTCGGAACCCTCCCTTGTGAATTGATTTCGGAGTAGTCCCCCAGCCCAAGGAGGTGAAAAAGTTCTCTGACATTATAGCCAAATCTCGAGGGGAAATAAAAGCAGCGTATACAGTTGATTGTGGGTTATTCCCAGAACGGCCCCCAATTGGAATGTCAAAAGTCAGAGTGGTATGAAGAAATGTTAAAGGGGAACTTCACCCAGACATTGGTGTGTTCGGTGGGTGGAGAAAAATACAATGATCAAAGTTTTGATTTCCACCCCTGATGGGCTCCTCAAACTGGCAACCTACAAGCACAAAATGGCTGCCACATTGATAACAGTACTCTCCATGTCCCTTTGTACACAGAATTTTGCATTTTCCTCTTTTTCTAGAAAAGTAGACAAAGTCTTATTTCTCTCTTCAAATATGATATGGACATAATGATTATGCATGCATCTAGGAATGCATCCTCTTGATTCCTTATCAACTTTTCTGTAAAAGGAACAAAATGTGAAACTTTGTGTACAGAGTGAATGGAGACTTCTCCATGTTGACAGCCATTTTGCTTGTGTATGTTGCCAATTTAAGGAGCCCATCAGGGGTGGAAATCAAAACTTAGAAATTCCCTTACTTTTAAATGGATCGTCCGATTTTGCTCAAATTCTCACAGTTTGATCATTGTATTTTCTCCACCCACTGAGAGCACATTGATGTCTGGGTGAAGTTCCCCTTTAAGGACTGAATTGAGATGCCATCAAATCCTCATTATTGGATCGGAAGTCGCGATTACACATTCAGATCACTTCAAAACGAGATGATATTGGGGGACCCGAAGAGGTGAAATGGGAGCTGATTATCGCTAGCACGTTTGCGAGTGTGTTTAGGCGGCTGTAGAATATTCCCTATATCCATCCTACACTTCAAATACGATGGTGTTAAATTTAACAGCAGCCGGAATCTATATAGACCACACCAGAAAAGTGTTAGAATAACACCAGTTTAGAATCCATTTAATATATTTCAAAACCAACAGGTGATGTTTAAGTCCCTGAACAACACAAGTCGGTGCTTAAATGTATTGATTTGATTCTAAACTGGTGTTATTTTAACACTTATCTGGTCTGGTCATAATTTATATAGGTTCCGGGTGGTGTTAAATTTAACACCAGCATTTTTGCAGTGTATGGGCCCGCCCCGCAGATAAAAGATAGGGGCGCAAATTTTTAGGTCGAAATGGAGAAGAACAAATCGCTAATCAGGGTCTCACAAATCTTAACCCATGTCTTTTCAATTGCCCTTGTTCAGTTTTGTATAGAAGGAGGGGTGCTGTTTGTCAGTTGGTGCAAAATCTATCCGGGCCCCTTTTTTGTTAAGTGGTATATATGCGAAAGAATACTAGTCTAACGTTGAAGGAATTTACTTTTCAAACATTATTAATTTTAATGACAATACGTCAACGCACAAAAGGCACCAACACGCATACATATAACCAAAGCAATTATAAACAATGTCTCATCAAAATTATAAATTATTGAGCTAAACAAGTTTATTCTGAAATTCAGAAGCTCAGAATGAATTCAAATGAAGTTCTGAACCACAAAATCTAATTACCTTAAACACATTTGACTAACGCTAAATTCGAGCACAAGTTCGACGTTCGCCAAGCGTTTTCCCTTCTCAATATTTGCCCAAATGGACGTGGGACATTTTCTGACACTGATTAGAATCTACATATTGATACATTATCTAAAAAATACATTGCATAAAACACTTTGTATAGACACATCCCCGAGGCAAAGTATTACGTGCCTCCTCTGTCCTTGAGCGTTCGGTGACGCTACTGGTGAAGTAACGACTGATGATGAAGACGTTACGTGAAGGAGACGATCGAATATCCACTCAGACATTTGGGGGAAATCAGCACCCGTCGAAGAGGAGGACGACCACGGTGACATTTTCGCACCATTTAATGCTGGGAGAAAAGAATCGGCTAGTGTTTCGCATTGGAGTGCCCCTTGATTTTGAGTTCAGGTCTCAGCGTGCATAAAAACTTCAGAAATAAACCGTACTGTCGCAATTATATTTCTCCATATTCGTTGACAGATCCCAACGATATACTGATTAAAGACATGATTGTGCATTTTAACATAATCCTACATCAGAATGCCTTTCCTATTTTCAGCTTGATGAAAAATTAAAGAATGTAAAAATAGAGAAATTGAGTTATGTGCCAGCGCGTTTTCTATGTACATGTATATTGTATTAAGTGTCCACAGAACTAACCTTGTCTATGAGTTCAATTTACATGTTAGATAATGAGAAACACTAAAAATGAATATTGAGGACTTATATTTTCGCAGCTCCAGTGTACACTAACAATTATTTAAATGATCTAACAGGTTAACTGTCTAGATTTTCCTCTTGATTAACCATTAACTTATTTTTGTAAAGTTTCCTTTCCTTCTATTGCCGGCCCAAAATCGTTCAGTTTTTTGATGTGATGCTATTTCGAAGTTATTGCTTCTAGTTCTTGTATTTTCAACTGTTTAACTTCTTAAAATATTTCTATGTGTACTCTGCCCTCTTTTTATTTAATTTTTTATCTCTGATCATATGAATCTCTTGTAAATACAGTCAAACCTGTCAACAGCGGCCACCCCAAGGGAAACAGAAAAAGTGGCCACTGTGGACAGATGTCCTCTATAGACAGGTTCTATAACATGCATTTTCACCTGGAGGGAATCAATTTAAGTGGTCATTATAGACAGGTGGTCACTATAGACAGTGTCCACTATAGACAGGTTTGGCTGTATCGTAATTTGTCATTAATTTCTATGGAAGTCATCATTTGTATTTTCAACGTTTGTATGTTATGGTTTGATTATAATAAATACATAAATGAAAAAAAACAACTTATTCAAATGATCTGGCGGTTGATAATGAACACGACTTTCTGTTCAGTTAATAACTGACCAAGAACAAATCATCGTGTTGAATCGTTTTCAGACGGCGCCTCTTTGTGACCTGGTCTACATCCCATCGAAACGCCAGGAATGCCAACACTAGGAGTATTGGTTAAAGAAAATAAACACATCACCTTGAAATAAAAAATATAATTTGCTCAAACAGTGCCGGAGAATGAAATGTTTAAAATAATTATGTAAACGCCGACACACATCATTGCGATTTTAGCCCGCGTCTGTCCAGCGTTTTTGAAAAGCAGATACACTCCCTGGACGCACAAATACGTAGGTCATACGGTGTACTAATAGCGCTTGAGTAACTATTTTATTTTTGTATTTTCTTTTGGTTTCCCATCAAATTGAATATAATTGGAAAGAGCAGACAGATTGATTGACTTTTTTTTGCTGAGCAATACACAGTCTCATTAATTGAATATCGTGCAATGTCTTGGTGTCTTACTGATCTTCATATCTGATAAACTAATAAGAATGATAAATAATGCGTAATTCAGCACATGATACAAAATGTATTAGGAAATAGAAAATAAAAATTGATGGGGACGGATAAGAAAATGAATCAAGAAAAGGTAGAAGCTCGGTTACACTGACAAGCAGGCGAAGGCAGTGTCTTTAATCGTCAGAAACTCACCCAGCTCGAACCAATTTCTTAGTAAACTAAACATCGGACTGTCCTCGCAGCTATATTAGTCTTAATTTCTACAAGCAATGCACCCCGTTTATACAATGCAATATTGTGGAACCTTGAATTCAGTTTTGAATTGTGTTTGATTATTCGTATCAATGAATAAATGAGTGTGATTTTTGTTTGAAAGAAAGGTGAGAAATTTGTTTTATTGCGGGCATTTCGTGACAAATCTAAATCATGCCAAAAAATTGACATGGGGTGAGTAAAGTGAATCCCTTTATCTGATGTCGCAAAATTATAAATTGCTAACTAACTTTCGTCTGAAAAGGTTCTTAATGGCTTTTTTGGAATGGAATGAGACAATTGGATATCTAGGAAAATGATCTACTTTTCATGCCATGCATGTACGAAAAGCTCTAAACTATTGAATATCAATCTCATATGCGAGAGGCTAAAAATGGATTTTGACAGCTAAACACTTTGGGTTTCTCAGAAATGAAAGGGCTTGAATTGACTTCTAATCATGCAGCTAACTACATGGGATAGAAATGTAGAAACAACAGGCACCAGTGAGAGAGAGGGAGAGGGAGAGAGAGAGAGAGGGAGATTTATAGCACTTCATGTTTTTTTTCTTTTTTCACGATTTATTTGTCCTGAAATATTCAAGACGGGAGTATTTCATTTGTAGTTCCATAG
>BQKZ01001428.1:74440-87396 GCA_036244855.1 Temnopleurus reevesii
TTGTAGAGAAGTGACGCACCTACGTCATCACTATTTGATGTCACGTGATGCAAAGTTGCCAATTTGCTAAAGATATAACTATTTGAATTATTTTTAAACACCCTTAAAAAATTCGTAACTTTCTTATTTATTGTCCGATTTTGTTCAAACTTTTTTTGATATGTTCGTCTAATTTTTGCGCCTTAAATGAAAGCAAGTTATTTTTGGCCTGGAGTAACCGTTTAATTAGGAAAACAATACAAACGGGGACACCTGGAAATCTAATCAAAATGATTTAAAAAATCTAATAATTTTTTGTTATGTGGAAATCTTATTATGATTACGAATAGGAAATCTAATCAAAATGATTAGATTCAATTAAAAATAATACAAGTCACATATGATTATAAATCCATTTCAGAATGATTAGTTTCTATTCATACTAATATCATAAGACGATCTAATAAAAAAAAAATGATTAGGTTGTTTTAGAGTGTAATGAGATGATTAAGGTAACCAGAGCAAATTTATAAAGTAATGAAAATGATACAAAGTTGATGTTGACATTTTCAGGCCGTCTGTGGAAGAGCATTTCACAGAGTTTGGTTCTGATCTGAAGCAAATACTTTTCGTCCCCTGATTTCCTCGAAATCTGAACTTGTAAAAGATTACGATTTGTGCACGTGGTTCGTATTCGTGAATTAGATGATTTCCATATTGTTGCCAGGTAAAATGAAAGTCAGATGTAAAATGTCAGAAGTGAAAATTTCAGAAGTTAAAATATGTTGTAAATTAATGTCAGAGGCAAAAATGTAATTGCTAACAAAAAATGTCAGAGACAAAAATGTCATTGGTAAAATTTCAGAGGTGAAAATGTATGGTAAAATTTCAAAGGCGGAAAGATCATTGATAAAATTTCAGAGGCAAAAATGTCATGGTAAAATTTTAGAAGCAATATGTCATTGTTAAAAAGGTTAGTGGCAAAAATTTCATAGGTACAAATATCAGAGGTAATGACATAAGTAAAAGGAACAGATATATAAATATATGTAAAGGGTAAAAATCTTATTAATTGAAATTCCAGAGGCATTGTTTTTGTGTTTTTGGATGTGTGCGTGTGGGTGGATTATTTAATAACAACCCGATATAACTGAGGGCTTCCCATAGGTTTGTCCCGCCTTGGGTTTGGGAGAGGAGCGGGGAGGGAGGGTTAAAGGGGAACTTCACCCAGACATTGATGTGTGCTCAGTGGGTGAATATAATATTCAATTTGTGAAAATTTGAGCAAAATCCGACAATCCATTCAAAAGTTATGAATTTTCAAAGTTTTGGTTTACACCATGCGCTCCTCCAATTGGCAACTTACACAGACATGAAATGGCTGCCAACTCCATGGAGAACTCGATCTCCATTCACTTTGTACACAGAATTGCACATTTTCCTTTTTTTCTAGTAAAGTAGACAAAATTGTGCTTTTCAGTTCTAGTATGATATGGACATTTTGATTCTGCATGCATTTCGGAATGAATGTTGTTGATTTATTGTCTACTTTTCTAGAAAAAGAAGAAAATGTGAAATGTTGTGAAATGAATGCAGGAGAGTTCTCCATATTGGCAGCCATTTTGTGCCTAAACGTTGCCAATTTATAGAGCCCATGAGTGGTTTAAATCAAAGCTTTGAACATTCATAACTTTTGAATGGATTGTTGGATTTTGCTCAGATTTTCACAGATTGATCATTGTATTTTCCTCCATCCATTGAGAGTGCATTCTCCTTTACCAGACACGTTCGAGACCAGCCTCCTCCTCCTCCAACCTTCGAGACAAGCCCATCCCATTTATGATTCTGAACACCAAGATAAAAACTATGAAAACTATATGTTCATTTTCCAGGCCAGACAAAATCTTGCTTTGATTGAAAGCGAAGAATTAGACAAACAAATCAAGAGTAATCGAAAACAGACTGAGGAAAATAATGAATATTTGAAAGACATTGAAAAATTATTCAAACTCGACGAATTCATCAATTTAGATGTATTTCCCTAAAAAAATATAGTTTCCGAAACACTGCTCATAAAGAAGAGGAAACAAAATTCTATAGACAAATATGGTTTTAATGACAGTATATTCAACCGGGATAATATAGTCTGTGTAGAACAAACGCGGTATATGTTAATTAATACTTAGTCTGGTAAATGAACAATTTGGATTCATTATAATGACAAAAATCATACAAAATAAGGAGAAGGTATTGAAAATAAATAACAAACATGATAAATTGTACAAATAACATCGTGATACAAAAGATTCTACAATCAGGCAAAGAGATATTATATAATAGCATAAATGAAATTGTTTGAATTAGATATATCACTTAAGCAGTCTCAAAATGTTTACATTCTCTTGATTAGAACTTTACTACATGAATCTTTTATTCATTTCTTATTGAAATCATATCTTTTTTTTTTAAATCATTCCATCTTTTACATGAGACTAATGATCACATTTGTTGACGGCGTAAATATTCAAATGTGAATGATACGCGCCGTAAAACCAATCTAACCAACCAACCATGACTTTGACTTTGTCAACAAATATGATTGGGCGTAAAGAATTAAAGAAAATCTAATTTCTTTTAAACGTGTTTTTTTATCTGTTCGTCTGATTTTTCTGCTTTTAATCAATACAAGACTTACCTGGCCCAGGACCCTATTGCATAAAAAGCCTTTTGCGTTTAAACGCAACTCAGAAAATTAAACGGAAGTCTTAAATACGCGCTCCCCTGGTTGGTTGTAAATGGAGTTGCCGTCAAGTTTTTACAAAGCAATGCGTGAGATCTATGATAACAATAAGTGACGTCACCCCCCCCCCCCCCCTGAACCCAGGGGACGAGCACTAGCCGGTACTGCTTACGTAGTATGTATATATATACAGGCTATGTTTTTTGTTTATGTTTTCCCCTCTGTGCAGTATGCATGATCGAAAATCTGAATTTTTAGACTAGTTCACAATGGTATGAATCCATGTAGTACCTTGGCAACGGTATTACAATAATTTGGTTTTTGATCGCAGACTCTGTGTCATGCCCATACACTGCGCAAAATCGAACGCTGAACACCATGGCCTGAATGTGCAGACTATTGCAAATCCATGGATGTTGCACAGTGTTTGGTGACTAGTCTGCGAACACAGGCCATTGGCATTTATTGTGTGCTTCTGCAGTACTTGATACACACAGAGCCTGGAATTGCAGACTACTTCACAGAACGCATTGCTTTTACTTTGCTTGTTTTGTTCGCTAAGGCAGAGGGATTCGGAATGAAACCAGATTCTTGATTGTGAAATGTGCGCTCTGCAGAAAACTGAATCCAAAAGAAGTCTGTATTTGCAGACTAGTGATCGACTAGTCCTCTTGGGCATGCATCCGCTCCGTTCGCATTACGAGTCGACACCATACGTTTGTTCCGACCTTATTCCGCAACTCGGTCTTAAAGTGTAACTTCACTCCTAGGCTACTGACATACGTTCCCCGTTGCCACTGAATCCCTGTGATTCTCCAAACATTTGGAATCAGGATCAGGACCAGGATGTGTACACTGCCAATGACTGCTGGACCAGTTGGGGTATGATTGCAGCGGGTGATAGGGTGACAGCTCAACGTCTGATCTGATTAGTCAAAACGTAGATGGCTTTTTTCATTTTAGCTTCGTCTTAAAAAGACTTCACTCCTATGTGCTGTTTACTAATTCAGCAGGTACACTGTAGTTGGTTCCCAGCCAGAGGGGTACTCATAAAAAATGGATAAAAAGAAAAGGTAAATTATCAGTCGTGAGTATACTGTATAGTCGGCATGCATGATGCAGTCTTATCACTATAGATATATTTAAGTACAAATATTAAATTAAAATATATGGGTTTGGAGACACACTTCCTGACATTGAAAGGAGGACTCCTCGCCAAAAATTTCTTTCATTAATTGAAAGCGCAAAAATCAGACAATAGTGTGGTACGATGTGTTATTGAAACAGCTCCCATAGGACTTTGTTGCCAAAATTTATTGTTTGATTGATTTGGCTTGAATAGGGTCCAAATTATCCAAAAATGATGGGGCTCAAATTTTCTGACCCCTCCACCCCCTCAGGGGGTCTGCCGCGCGGGCCCCATATTTGGGCCATAATCCTTTTTTTTTTTTTTTGTTTCTCCCCCCACCCGGGGGGGGGGGGGGGGGTCCACTTTGGCGCCATATTTACTGTATTAAAGCCAATGGGGAATGTTATTAACACCATTTCTAGGAATTCTTGTGCCAATTCCGTAAAAAGCTATCCAAGATGTATGGTAATATTTTTATCTGGAATAATCTTTTCTTTCACTATAGGCCTACGGGGTAGGTAAAAAAAGAATGTCCCCCAACTTTGAAGCTATCCTGTTCGGAATATGAAATTATCCTGAATTTGATGGTATGTCCTGAAAGAGTCTTCTCCAAAGAACATTTTGGTACCATTTTTATGTGCATTATTGCATGCATGACTGAGCAAGAGACGATTGTTCTTGAGGAACAAAATGTCACTTGCGGCATTAACCCTACCTAGGCCGGGCTATTTTGGGAGCTCTCATAGCCGGGGGGGGGGGGGGGGGGGCCTCCCAGGCCCCCCTTTTGTTCTCGGCCGTCGATCGCACTATCGCCGCGAAAATTTGCACGCGAGTAGAGTGTCATGTAGACTACAAATTTGCGTCATCAGATTTTCGAAAAAATACATTTTTTACTAATGAATTATGCTAATTTATGCATAAAAATGCATTTTGTGCTCTAAATCACAAAATACTGGTGATAAAAAACTAATTTTTGGTAAAGGTATTCCTGGTATGATATCTAACAATTCCACATAAAAAATTGCACTGACAAATTTAATTTCTTATGTTTTCTATTGTTTTTTTTCAATTTCTTATGTATTTCAATGTTTTTTCGACCCTTTGTTCTCTATTGTTTTTTAGCAAAATTTATTGCAAATATTTTTTCAAGCAAAATTATGCTAAAATGAATTTATTTCAGCCACTGAAAGCAATAATATTAATTTTTATGTGAATTAATTGAAAAAATACAATTTGCATTAACTTTGTACACAATATCATGCATTGGAGCAGTTTTGAGGCTGACATGCGTGTATAAAATGTTACGTCACATTGTAACGGTATGTCCGATTACCGTGGAAACGGTCTTAAAGGTTGCGGGAAACTTGAAAGAAAAAAAGTCAGTGAGCCGCGTTATCAGAAATTTGTGCGCGGCGAAACGATCGCAAAATCCGTCAGGGGGGGGGGGGGCTCCAAGGCCCCTCCCAGCCTAGTTAGGGTTAACAAATGCCAGTCTTTCACTTTCTGAAAATTTAAGATATGTTTTTGATTTTGCTCAATATGACACAAAATTTAACATGCTGAAAGCTTAGCTCATTTGCGACACCTTTCCAATCTGGGCTTCTGTAGAAGCCTGTCACATCCAAAAAAATGAACAATTGGCGCACACCTTCAATAATCTCAAGANAAAAAAAAAAAAAAAAAAAAAAAAACACGCTTGGTCGACGTAGGTTTAAAATGCAAAGGTATGAGTAGGGCCCAGGGAACATTTTTTTAATTGAAAAGAAAACGTTTGGTCGACACAAGCTGAAAACGCAAAGGTGTGAGTCGCCCTTTGCCATTTAAAGTCCGGGCACACCATGCAAACACGGCACGGCATAACAGCACCGTATCAAAGAGCTTATTGGGGACTTTTAGCAAAGAAGACGGGATTGCCGATCACAACGTTAGCTGTCAGGTCCATTCCAGAAGTAGCGTTGTGTTGGTGCATCCTTCTGGAACGGACCTTAAAAGAGCTAACGTTGTGATCGGCCCTCCCTCCTTCTTTGCTAAATGTCCCTTATATTTCTCTTTGCACGGACAATGACAATGACAATGATAATTCTTTATTCTCATGGCACTCAAGTGTAGAGCATTGGAGAACATGAAATACTCACATTTGACAGATAAACAAAACATTTACATATACATCAACATAACAATATAAATGATAATATATGATGATTATGATGAAAATGATTATAACAATAATGACAATAATAATGGTAATGATAATAATGATTATTATAATAATAACGATAATAATACTAATACTACAGAGAGAAGAAAATATCGATAATGATAAATAATCATAATATTGAGGTAATTTAGATGTAGCAATTGTAAATAGCATTGATGATTATAGGTGTTTGTATTATAATTTAAATTCAATTTCATATTTACATCACATGACATTAAATACTATTCCTGAACACTTTTGATGAAGACAACCAAATTAAAAAGAAAGTAATCGCCTTAAAATGTTGACAACGACTTGAAACTGTAACATACAAATGCATTGTATATCAAGTAAAGTAAACAAAAGCAACCAAAAATCAAAACAAATAGCAAAACAAAATACATCTAAAAGGCAATTCCACGGTAACGGAAGGACATGTGGACAAAAAAATTGGAAGTTTAAACAAGAACTACAAGAAAACTAGAAGTGGAAGAACATTTCAAACCTGGCAATAGTAAGACTAGAACAAATTTCTTCAAGTTCCACTGATTTATTTGTTAAATATTCTTTTCAGTATTAAGATATGAATATTAATGAGGTCGGTAACGGAAGGAAATCAAAATGGACACCTCTTTGGGGGGTAATTGGTATCTAGAAGAATTCTATGGCTCTTATAAAGTTATTCTTATTTAAAGGTACACATCTGAATCTTTTCAGCTATCTTGGAATATACTTCACTTCCTAATTGGTCAATAATTTATTTTATTACAACGCATAATATAGGGTAGTGCTTGGTAACGGAAGGACGGTAATGGAAGGACAAGAGGCTCGCATGTGTAATGTCTATGGGGAAAAGAGATTAGAACATGTTTTATTGAAATACTTTGAAATGAACTAGTCTATGCTACCTTGCTGGTATACATTTGAATAAATGTAGTTTGGGCTGGAATTCCACGCAATTAAAATTCCAAAATTGATTCAGGCTTTCATTATAAGACAATAATTTATAAATAATTCAATGGTAACGGAAGGACAATCAAAGCCCAAATTGAAAGTTGTAGCAATTGCTGCAAGAAAAGAAATACCCAAAGAGCATTTCCGACCTTAAAATGGTAATGTAAGAACAACTTCCCACAAATTCCAAAGTCTTGTTGGGGAACATCTGCCCTGGAGTAACTAAAATATGCAAAACATTTTAGGTCAGTAAGAATTCGAAGAATACAAAAATAAATACATGATTTTTAGCTAATTGGTATCTTTTTACTTAAATTCATTGAAGTTTCTTAAGTTGCTCATTTTTGTTTTCTCAAGTAGTTGTGTTCCAAATTATTGAATTAACATTTTTTAAAATTAACCACAATTCATGATATTTGTTATAGTTGTTAGTAAGGAAGGCCATTAGGATAGCTCTGCTAGTGCTGCCCGTGTACGGGGAAAAATTATGTGTTCTTCTTATACACTTAACAGCTGGGCCAACAGTTCATATAGTTCGAGCTAGAATTCCAATTATAAATTAATATTCAAATTCCAATTTAGTATTAAATTATGACATTAGCAACTGTATAATGGTTAAAGTCAACAATAGAATAATCATACAGAGCTTTTCAAGTCTTACATAATGAAAAATAGAATCAATACGTGCTTCACCTTTGTTTCATATTGCTCAATGGATTTTATTTAACTACAAATGATAGGCTGTTACTATCTTATAATTGACATAAATATTTTAACCAATCAAATATCCCTCTTGCTACATCCCGAACTAGATATCTGCATTGATTAATTAAGTATTGAAGGCGCTTAAAGTTGACACATAATTATTGTTTTGAGTTTGTATCAAGTTGAGACAAGATGAATCCTCGAACTCCATCTCGAAATTTATGCCTCGGTCATCCCTTGGTCAGGAAGAACAGAAGTCACAAATACTTTGGGTGGTTTTTACAAGTATTTTTTAACCTATGACCTTTGACCTCCTGCATGAAAACAAAATCGAAGCAGTCAATTTCCTATGCTTATACGTGATGGACCCAAGGTTGGTTAAAATCTGTTCGGCGGTTCTGAAGTTAAAGTTGTAACATGCTATTTTGAAGGATTTCTTATAAGTTTTCTGGCCCTGTGACCTTTGACATTTGTCAACCTGAATCCAAAATCTACTCAGCTCATCCTTACATGCTTATGCATATCTGACCCAAGCTTGGTTAAAATACATTTAGTGGTTCTGAAGTTATCGTGGTAACAAGCTATTTTGGTGATTTTTTACAAGATTTTTGGCCCTGTGACCTTTGACCTTTGACCCAATAAACCCAAAATCTAATCAGTTCATCCTCACATGCTTGTACATATCTGACCCAAGATTGGTTAAAATCCGTTCAGTAGTTCTGAAGTTATCAAAGTAACAAAGTATTCCCTTACCGGCTTTGGTAACGGAAGGACATTTCTAATTGGCCTTTTATGAATTAACAAAGACGATTTTTTTTTTTTTTTTTTTTTGGGGGGGGGGGGGGGGCTGCGTGGTAGTCAACTAATAGATATGCCTAAACTTGCTTTGCATTGAAATTTTCATGTTTGTAAAGCCACTATGATGTAATGTTAAAAAATCAGGTTTTTGCGGTAACGGAAGGATAATTAACAATGTCATAATAAAGAAATTACTGGAGCATTTCCTAAACAATCTACATCACACCTCTTTATTATGCAAACAGATGTACAGTGGGAACGATGAATACTAAAGTAAATAAATGATTAATAAATGTTCAAAGAATATCGCAAAATAGTCATTCCGGGTGTTTTCTCCTGAAGAAGAACAACAGTTGACATCATGAAGGCTGTGTTTGTAACTCTCGTTTTGCCTTTGTGTGGCTTCCTCTTCAATCCTCCATCAGAATTTGGTGTCGAAGCGGTAATATTTGAATTATTATTATAATTATTGTTATTTATTCGGCAAATTCAAAACCAAAAATTACAGTTTAAGTTTGTAAAGCTTTGTAAAGCACTTAGAGAAAAAATAAATACAAACTCATTATTATCATCATCATGTTTCATTTCCTTGATCTATCATTCGGTTATTTTTATAAGCGTTTTTTTTAATTATTTAATCTCATTGAAATTAATTTAGAGTGACGTTTATTCAATTTAGCAACAAAAATGATATTTGAATTTAAACAAAGTCAATAAGTCGTTCGATTCTACATTGACTTCGAAAACTCTCTTAGCATTTAAAAAAAAATTGATATCGTTTTTATTTGCACACTGAAATGAGAAAAATATCAATCAAATCAAATCAAATTGACTATTTCAATTTTAATATCACATTCGAATTTTTACCAAATTAACAATTTTTTTTAGTTAAATCGAATGACATTTTGATGGAATTGCTAGAAAAAAAATTAAGTCAAATCATTTTTTTTTACATTCTATACACTTTCTATACATTTGATCTTGATAATTATTAGTCATAAGTCAAAATTCATTCATCTCTGGGGCAAGCTTTTAAAAGATATCTAAATATATATTTCGATACAGTTTCCAAAGCGACCGAAGAACTTGAAATTAATGCGTAAATTTTGAATTAATCGTTCAAAACCTTGTCGCTATAAATCAACCGAATTGGCTTTCTGTAACAATTAGCTCCAATATTATTTCAGATTATGAACTGATTTTCATTGTTGTTGTTGTTGTTGTTGGTGATGCTGATGCTATATGGCACAGTCTGTTTCGATTGCTTTGAAAAGTATATCGAGATATTATGATAAATATCTCGTAACTGCTTCATTATTCGTGATAAAATTAAAGTTTGAGGATCGAATGTATAGAAACTGTCTTAAAATGAAAAAAGAGAAAACAAATCATTTGACTTTAATAAAAAGCTTTTCTCGTGAAACTTATAATTTCGATGGAATTTGAAAACTGTTTTGATGTTTTCTTCAATTTCCATGAATCGGAATATTACCATATTTGTGAAGTTTCAATTTGGCCATGATTTCAAAAATATTATTTGATGATTTTTGAATGAAATTCAAAGATGTCAAACATTTTGCTTCGCTGAAAACTTTTTTTTACCTCAGCTAGAGCAAGTATCTAAATTATTTTTTATCCTTATATCTATCTATTTCTACACAATTGGCATTATTACATTGCTCACCTCCAAGATATTATTATTCCTACTTTTTTTTCCTCAGGCAAATTTTGTTTTTTTTTATGAATCTTTAAATGTTTCAGTCTTCACCTCGATTTCTGCAATGTATTTTATCATTGTTCTTTAGGGGAATTAACATTCATGTTGCAAATAAAAAATGAAATTTAAATTGAAATTGAAATTGAACAAAAGTGTGTGCTCACTGGAGCAGGCTTTTGAATATGAAGTAAATAGTTTATGTGTATTTGAAAAAAAGAGTACATCTGGTAATAAGTTCCCCGTATTCCAATGCTCCAGAGAGAAACATATTAATGGCAGGAAATTGTATTTGAGGGTTATAAAAGAAAGTATATGTAAAAAAAAAAATACGATGGGTAACAATGCATTTGGTCACAGATATTTTTTTTTAAATTTGTTTAAGCAGCATCATCAGTCTACTTACGTCGGGCAAAAAGCCCCCCCCCCCCAAGACAAAGATTGTTTTGATGCCCTTAACCGACAGACCCTCTTAAAATGGCCCGAGCTGAACTATTATTTTTATTTGTCACTTTTCACTCAAATTAAAAAATCACACCAAAATTATAAATAAGCATATTGAAAACAATTACCTGAAAAATAATTTCCAGATGATCCTTGGATTTTCACTGGCTTCCAAATTTTATTTTCTAAATTAATTGTATTGTGGGATTTGTGTTTAAAAGATTAAAACACATCAGGAAATTAAACCATTTTTTCTACCCACCGACGTTATTCTTAATTCTAATATTTTTGATGAAATAATCAAGTAGCTACGATGTATGTAAATTAGTAAAAGTCATTCCTTTTATAGGAGACAGGGGCCGATTGTTCGAAATGGTCTTAACTGTCCTCTTCATGCAAGACGTCTTGACTTCTTGTGCTATCCTCGTAACATAGACAATATCGTCAATACGGCTATGTTAAGAAGATGGCGCAAAAACTTAAGATGCCTTAGCATGAAAACGATAGCTAAGATCATTTCGAGCAATCGACCCTAGCTTTTTTTTAAAACAAGCCTCGCTTCTATGCTGGCCTCTTTCTTTTTAATTACTTTTGTTTTATAAAGACTATCATTATTTATGACTCTGTATATGTTTGAATCTCCTATAGAATTGAAAAAAAAAACCCGAAGGATTTGATTTTATTTGAATTTAAACTGTTTATAAAATCGCATGTGTATGGTAACGAAACTACATGTCATTTTATTTTTTTACAAAAGTTGAAAAAAGTTCAATTTTGCATCTTTCATAGTGTAAAGTAATGAAACAATTGGGTATATTTTAGGATGCAATGCATACGCATTTAAGATGACAAAAAAGCTTAGGTGCAATAAAGTAACTTCCATGAATTTGCGATATATCAGAAAAAAATAAAATAAAAAACGATGCATTCGATAAAGAATTGGTCAGTTCAGAACCAGGAATTTATTCATGTCTTTGAGCAAAAAAAAAACACACAAAAAAAAAACAGAAAAAAAAACATTGATTCAGATATTTTCGGTAATATCTTTACCGAAACTCATTTATTTTTCACCCAATCTTTTGTGAAATATGTTCATGATACCAAATTTCATTTTATTTAGATTTGAAGACAAAATTAGGAGAAAAAATGTTCGCTTTCAACAGAACTTTACTTTGGTTTTAAGAATATGTTGTAAACTTTTTTTTAAAACAATTTTTCCCTCTTTCCCCATTTACAGAGCCACAACAATTACGGAATGAACGGTCAAGGTAAGTTAATAATCGCAATAATGGTCGAGTTGATAATAACAATAATTGAAGCGCCCTGCTGGCATGCAGGGAGTGGAAATTGCGCGTATGCGCTCGATTCAAAATAAGCCCGGGTGATAATGTTATCTCAGGTATCGCATATGATTAAGACCTGAAGCGGCCAACCTGGGTAAATAAGACGCATTATTGTTATTATTATTACTATTATCATTATTGTTAGTAGTAGTAGTCGAAGTAGTATTAATTAACACACATTATTGTTATTATTATTATCATTATTATTATCATTATTATTATTATTATCATTATTATTATTATTATTATTATTATTATTATTATCATTATTATTATCATTATTATTATTATTATCATCATCATCATCAACATTAACATTCCTATCATTATTACTATCATTATCATTATCATTATTATTATTATTAGTAGTAGTAGGAGTAGTAGTAGTAGTAGTAAAATCACGATACATTGATCTAATACAGCACAATTTCCCTCCTACACTCTAAAAACAAACTAATCAAATTTAAAGGAGGACTCCGGACCAAAGATTTCTTGCTTTGATTCAAAGTGCAAAAATCAGACAAACAGATAAAAAAAAGTTTGAGCAAAAACGGACAACAAATAAGAAAGTTATGAATATTTGAAAAATATCTTAACATTTTCAAAATAGTTATATTAATGGCCAATTTGTAACTATATGTCACGTGACATGACGCGTTGATGACGTAGGTTCGTCACTTCTCTAGAGTGAGTGTATTATCTCTTTGTATTTTAATGTTCTGTTTAAAAGCCAGTGGGCGCAAAAATAGTTCCTTTTCTCGACGAATTCGTCTCGTTGAATATACATTCTTGATTATACCTTCTGAAATATTGTTTACGAAGAAAAGATAACAAAATTATATCCATAAATATGATTTTAATAAACAATATGTTTAATAAGAAATATGTATTTTGTGTTATAATTACGCTTGCACGGAAGCAAACTAATGTTTACTATTGTAAATTATGGCAAA
>BQKZ01001428.1:102107-117435 GCA_036244855.1 Temnopleurus reevesii
GCAGGGTTAACTTTTTAAACCTAAATGTTCACAATTTCTTTCAAAATGGCCGCTATAGCCTATAACTGAATTTGAAATTTTGGGATGTGTTTGCATATGGTCTTAAGAAAACGAAACTAGCCTCCAATGTGTTTTTTACATATAAAACATCTTCATAAAGAGTTCACAATACTGTTTTACATATTTCATGCATTTATATGCATAAATATTAAAATGAATACTCAATAACTATAGTTATAGCAAAATTCACCTTAAGAGGGCGCCAGACAGAAAATATAAAAAAATGATTTTTCTGTCATTCCTTCATAATTTGTACTTTTTATGCTCAAAATATATATCAGCAAACCTACAGAGCTTGGGAAAAAAGAGAAGTCTGCTTTAAGGACAATTTGAAAAATTAGAAAATGTTAGATTGATGATTAGTAATAAGCTTTTTGAAGAAAAAAAATAAAAGGGAAAACAAAGCGAATCAATATTTTTGTCAATGTTGGGAGAGCATTGCAAAGATGAATAATACTCCAAAACTTATTGAACTCACTTTTGTCAAATTTTGAAATGAAATACCTACTTGAAAAAAAATTGAATAATGGCTGCTCCCGCATTAAAAATGTAAGAGAGATGGGCGATTGTGACTAGGCATATTTTGCCCTTTGGTGATTGTAGTGTTACCCAAGTCACTCATTGACACTGTCACATGATTTACCCTCAATCACATATTAAACAAAAAAAAAACTAATATCAAAGGAAGAAAAACTCTGCGTCCTGCATCTACAAGCAGACTGGTTTTCAACTCCATGTATAACTGCCATACAGGCATCTCCGAACGCTTCTGGCATTGTTGTTCACTTTTTATCTTACAGTATACTGGGTTAATGTTCTTCCCCAGAAATTTGGGGAAAAAATCCTTGAACATTTTGAATATATACGAGAAAGAGGTTGAAGGGGAAAATTTCATTATTTTTGTTAATCGAAGGTAAAATTGTCCTTAAAAATACACGTATCATTTTGTTATGTTAAATAGGATTCTGGCAGTTTACATTGCGATTTTTTATTTAAATCAAAATTTCCATTGATTACATCCAACTTTACTTTGGGAGACAAATGTTCAAATTGTAAAAATATCAAAAATGCCGCCTTTTTGCTTTTATTCCTATTTTTCAGGCAGTTCGTGACATTATCACTAACGGTTATTCCAACATCGGAATCAGGCATTAGCAGAACATTTTACAGATTCAATGAAAAACAATGGTTAAGACATGAAAGATAACATCGTTTGAAATGCATTACGCAGGCATTCAACTGAATGAAATCAGTTTTAGATTTTAAGATTTAATTTCAAGATGAGGAATGTACACACACGAAAAACTTGTAACACTAAGGGGGGAGGGCAATTTGATGGTTCAAAGTCGCATCCCTAAGATGGGATGAAATGTTGTACCCCCGTGCACTAAATTAAATTCTACACGAAGGGAACCCATTTGCACAGGAATGCCAGAATTGTACTCTTTATATATTCATTGATTTATTAATTTTTTCATTCATTCATTCAATATGGTTGATTAAAATGTTTTCATCNAACTTTCCAAAATCTTAACCTGTAAACTTAACCTTCGGCTTTTATTTCAAAACCCCTTGCCCGATTTTCATTAAACTTGGACAATAGGTCCATTGGGTAGCCGAAATAATGCAGAGCACTTCTCGGGTCATGATCGAGGTCAAAGGTCATCTTAGGTCAAATTTCCGAAATCTTAACCTGAAAACTTAACCTTGGGTCTTATTTCAAAATCCCTTGCCGAATTCTCATCAAACTTGAATCATCTTCATAGAAATATGTCAAAAGCATATTGCTATAATTTACAAATCGAGCAATGCAGGCGAGACTGCCAGGCGGCGTTTCACTTGTTTAATTATGATGATATTGTCATGCTTATTTTTGAGGGCCAAAAAGGGTTATACGGATCCGATTTTCAATTTACGGGTATTATGAATGGGGAATATCCTAGCTCAATCGGTAGGGGGTTTACCTCCCAACCTTGAATTCTCAGTTTCGAGTCCCGTCTGTGACATTTTTTTCCAAATTTGTTCTTTCTTCTCTAATTTTCTTACTCATTGTATTTATTATATCAATCAAGAAAAATGGAAGTTAACGTCGCATTTTTAAAAATGTCAAACGTCATTGATATAATGCGTCAGTAAATGTATGGCATATTGGTACTCAAAATATTGGAAGTTTAATGACAAATATGATTACCATACTTTTTGTCGTAATTTTTCAAAATAACCTTACAAATTTATGGGAATTTATCGCTTACATTGTCAATATTGGATGATCTTGCACTCAGATCTTGATATATGTTGTAAGCTGACGAAATTCTCAATGCTTAGTTTTGGTCAGTCTGACAACATTAACCCAGTATATTTTTACAATATATATATAGGCCTGCCAATTTCCCCCCTCTTTTCACACGTAATTTCTCACACGTTCTTTGTTGTCTTGAGATTGGGAGAGTATATAGCACCCACAGCATCATTTGATGCATCTGTTGCAAGTTTGAACTCCTCCTCGAAGTTTGGGTACGCCAGAATTAGAGGATTTGTGAGAATCATCTTGAGGTGCTTGAAAGAGCTTTCACACTCCTCTGACCAAGTAAAGGGGACATTATTCTTTGTGAGAGCATTAAGCGGTGTTGCGACCTTTGAGAATGCTGGCATGAATCGTCGGTAGAAAGATGCCAGTCCAAGGAAGGCTCGCACTTGGGTGACTGTGGTTGGGGTAGGCCAGTCTTTGACCTTCTGTACATTGGCCGGGTCTGGTAGCTAGTATGCCCTTGGTGCTGACACGATGCCCGAGGTAGGAAACTTCTTTGCTCAGGAACTGGCACTTGGATGGTTTGAGTTTGAGTCCCGCTGACCTGAAGCGTTCGAAGACCTCTGCTAGATTGGTAAGATGACTTGAGAAGTCCTTTCCGATTATGATATAGTCATCGAGATAGATCAAGCACTTGGTCCAATATAAACCATGAAGGGCAACCTCCATCAGTCTCTGAAATATCATAGGTGCATTCGTCAGGCCGAATGGCATTTCGTTGAAATGATACAGGCCATTTACCCATGGCAAATGCCGTCTTCTTTTTGTCCTCAGGATTCGGGGGGATTTGCCAATATCCAGATGAGAGATCCATCACACTGAAGAAGGCTGATGAATTCAGGCGTCCAGAGAGTCATCCTGTCGGGGTATAGGGTGTGAATCCTGTACTGTAACAGCATTTAATCTTCTGTAATCTACACAAAAGCGCAGTGTATTGTCCTTTTTCTTTACCATAACAATGGGGCTCGCCCATGGGCTATGGCTCTCCTCAATGATGTCTTGACGTAACAGGTCGTCCACCTGCCATTGGATTTTGATTATGACAGCTGGGGATGCACGATATGCCCTCTGGCGCAGCGGGTTGTAGTTTTGATGCTATGATGAACACACTTGGTCCTTCCGATGTCATCCGGGGTTAGACTAAACACATCAGAAAAGCTTTCCAGAAGATCTGCAGCTTGCTTGTATTGGTCGTCGGAAAGGCCTTGAGGAGGCAGGAGCTTTGAAGCTTGGAGAGTAGGTGCCTCATTTTTGGTTGATGCAATAGTGCAGACAGATTCCATTATTCAATATTTTTCTTCGCAGTTGCCAGTGATAGAGTGGACTTGTCTGAGACAGCTTTGTGCCGGCACACTGATAATATCAACGGATGGGTTGATGAGTCGAACCGTTACCTGTCCATGTCGAATGGTACATAATGTCCTTGCAGCAGCCACATGAAGGCGATCTTGCATCTGTGGCTCGAATAATCCTTCGTAACCGTCCGGGGTTGCTGCTAGTTGTGATGACAGTCTGGCTTGTACGTTAATCTCACTGAAAGGTGGGATAGAAACTTCGTCAACCAAGAAAGCGTTGTACTTCAAAGGTGTCATGCAATGGCTATCAGCTAACAGAAGAGATGTCCCACTCATTTCCAAAGTGGTCGGAGACAATGTAACATTGTATCTCTTGAAGAAGTCCCAGCCAAGCACAAGGGGGTGAGTGACATTCCTAGCTATGTGAAACTGATGTTGAAGTAAAAAATTACCTAGAAAGAAGGTGACTGTAGTAGTTCCGACTGTATCAACAGGGTGACCGGTTATTGCAGCTGCATGAAGGGTGAGCTTCTATATAGGACTTCTCTGCATCAAGGGAAGTCCGTTCCATACATCTTTGCTCATCAGAGAAACAAATGAACCGGAGTCTACGTAAGCTAGATGATAATTACTCTCTATAATCACTGGTACATATGGGCAAGTTGACGTTTTGTCCGATTGGAGAGGAAAATCACCCTGATCATAATCTGGGCCCTGGGGGTCCTTAGTTGACGATTGGGCCCTGTCATCAACTAATATAGTTTTCCGCCTGGTTGTCGCAGAACTGGACACGACGCGGGCTGGATGATCAACGCTTGTGCCTCTCTTGGTCGTAGTGACCTGTACTCTGGAAAACGTCTGCGTGGGCTAGGAGATCTAAATCTATCCGAGTACTGTTGTGGGCTGGATGACCTTGGTCTCCCGGAATAGGAACGTTGTGGGTTCGGCCTCCAAAACCGTTCCATATTTCGTCTTTGTGGGCTAGAAGACGTGTAGTATGGGTTCTGCCGCTGTGATATCTGAAGAGCTTCCATTCTCTTCTCTAGGCTGTCCATGCGCTGTAAGACCTGTTGCAGAACGGCGCCGACATCTGTTGTTGCCGCCACTGAAGGTTCAGCCTCCTTGGATGCTTGAGCCGCCCCTAAAGTATGTGCGTGCTCTATCCGGATGGCAGTATCCACAGCTTTTTGGAAAGTCTTGGCTCCCGACTCGTGTATGTGAACTTGAAGGAAACTACTCAGCCCGACGATGAATCGGCGAAACTGCTCACCTTCAATTGCCGCATCTCCATATGTCGAAAAGGCTTCTGTCACAAGTGTAGTGATTGCAACGACATACACTTTTATGGGTTCACCGGCTTGCCGATTCCTAGCATTTATGCATAACTGAAATGTTAAGGTATGCATTCAGTCCAAATACTGCAGAAAGCTTTTCTTTCACCTGGTTATAATTCTTCTGCTTTGGCGTCTCTAAGCTCTCCCAAACCGTAAACGCTGAACCAGCTAAGCGTGACGGAAGAAGGATGTGCATTTTATTTGATGCCTCTGGATCGACGCCGACAGCCACCTAAAAACATTTAATCCACTGTCTAAAGTCCTTGCCGTCATCCCCTGTAAATGCTTCAGGCAGCTCTATTCGGAACATTGCTACTGGGACCGAGGAAGGCTGGTCGTTCGACATGGGGTACTGAGGCTATATGTTGCACAGAGAGTCGATATACAGAAGGAATGGCCTCTGGAGAAAGAAGTATTGCAATTAACGAATGATTGTTGAAAGAAGTCATGAACTCACCACCAAATGAACACAGCTGAACGAAGTGAAGGGCGTGGCACTAACAGCTAAACAAGAAGAAGGGCGTGGTACATTCACACATGCAGAGTGAAGAGAAGCTATAAACCTGAAGAAAGGGAGAATGGTTCTTTCTATCACGATAAGAACGGAAACACTGCTTGCCATTAGTGTAAGCTTTCACCCAAGTCTCTGCAGTCACCCCACAACTCAATCAGAAGACAGTCCAAATACACAGCAAACATATAAGCACCAAAATAATCTAAGTATTAACCTATACAATATAAAGAAGAGGAACTCAAATAAAGTAATGCAGGCAAGTTGAAGTCCAGGGAAGCACTACTTTATTATCAGCCAAGACAAGGCCTCTCCCAACTCAATTTCATGTCATATATGACTATTCAAATAATATGTATACAAATAAACCAGTTACAATTAGCAGAATGGTCAAAGAGATCAGGACAACCAATGGGATAGTATGGAAAAGGGTGATCATGAATAATAATGAGAACTGAACAATAGAGCCATGCTAAGTGGGGATGTATGGCTGACCAGGCAAGAGGCATGGGGAAATCATACAAGAATGAAATGATAATGAGATGAATGGGTGAATGGGTGGAGGTGGGGAGAGGTATAACTGATATGTGATGACATAATGAGATGCAAATAGCATTAAATGAATATGAATATTAATAATGTTTCCACTCTGTATGAGTTTGATGGCTAACTAATAAGCTCACACTATATTGCTAAGATTAAAAACAGAAAAATCAGACAAACAGATGAAAAAAAAATTAAGTAAATCTGACAAGAAATGAGAAAATTATGAATATTTCAACGTTATAACTCAACGGTTGTAATTTTGTGTCATGTGATATGACGTAGTTCACGCACTTCTCTGCAGGCAGTTTGTTATATCTTCTAAAAATCCCCCTTTTTAATGTGTAATACAAAAAGAAAAAGGTTTTTCGTGAATGTACACATGACATAGACCAAGTCATTCAGTTCACTGTTAACTTCCTCTTTTTAATAAGAAAAAGACGTGTTGAATCGTCTTGCTTCCGGGCTTCCATGTAACTAGGGCATTACATTTAGCCCGGCTTAGTCCAGAGGCTCCAGACTCATTTGTGGGGCCGTTTTTTTTAAAATGTTGTCATTTGTTTTTTACCCACCCAAGCGTCCGAAGCCTACGGACTACGCTCGACTATGCTTTATTTTAGCAGGGTTGACTAATGCCTTTAATTATTTTTTTTATTTCTTGGAACAGAGGAAGAGAGAACAGCATCACGGATTCGTAGGAATGTGTGTAAGTATAATTTAGTGGGAGTTGTACCAAAACCTTGATTGAAAGAAGAGTTTACCCCAAAATAATATTACTTCAACAGAAGCAGAAAAATCTAATGAACAGAAAGAAATTTAAGAAAAATCGGAAAACCAATAAAGAGGTTACGAATGTTTGAATATTTTGACATTTTGAAAGTGGCAACTGATGACCTCATAGGTGCACAACTGACCACTTATTGTATTCATATCATTGTTGTAAAATATTACTTCTTCCCCCAAAAATATGATTTCCTAAAAATTTAATCCTACGATATCTTCAAATAGATAGCTAGATTCCCCGCTATTTACATGTTTACATTTATACAAACTTAATTGTAGCTTTCTGTAAAAATTGTGAATTTTGCACCATAAATATAATATGATAAGATAACCGTCTGATTTTCTTTTTTTTCTGCTCTCCTATTATTTTTTGCTCCTTTCAAAACATATCATTTTGGGGTAGACCCTTTTTTTACCCTTTGAGGACGAAAGAACACATTTTGTGGGTTGGTTCAGTAATCTTTGACACAGGGCTCGAAAAATACACCAGATATAAAAAATTAGGGGGTGTTAATTAAACTGCAAATCAACTTTATTTTTGCAAATTGTAATACGGTATGCGCATTTAACAAGACACGCATGAAACAATGATTTTGATTGGCATGTTCAAATCAACTGCAGCTTGTGATCAACTGCAACTTTTGAACAACACCCATAGTGATGATTCAGTTACCAGACAAAATAGTAATACTGAACGTGTATTGAAGTTGCACACCTACATCATTATGCGCTCATGTTAAATCGCAGCAATCATGAGAAATATAAAGTGTTTTCAATGATGATAAGAACTATAGACATTTTCAGTTTATTTTGATGATTGTGAATATCTGAACTACATGTATCGCTTGTGAAATTGTTAAGTGTCCGGTAACTGGATTTAGCAGTATACGCGAATTATGCGCTCATGTTGAATCGCAGCAATCATGAGAAATATAAAGTGTTTTCAATGATGATAAGAATTATAGACATTTTCAGTTTATTTTCATGATTGTGAATATCTGAATTACATGTATCGCTTGTGAAATTGTTAAGTGTCCGGTAACTGGATTTAGCAGTATATGTGAGGAGAAACAGAAAAAACCTGTGCCATATCTGTCCATTATTATTGTGCCATCAAATTCAAGATTTAAAGGAAACTCAATTCATAAAAAATATATATTATTGTCTTGAAATTTATCTAAGATACATGTCATGTTAAACATCTGGTAAAATTTACATTTCTTAATTGTTACCAAAACTGTATTTAGGGTTGAAAGGAAAAGTAAGGACAAAATTATTTTTTTTAAATCATGATTCCATTTTCAGTGATAAAAAGACAGTCTTGCACTTAAGTGCATGATAAGTATTTTGGTGAGAAATAACGGAGGAAATAAGTTTGAACTGATATCAGTTTTTGGAGAGATGGCGACTTTGTGAGCTTCAGTAAAAGTATGACCATAATGCATTTTTAATAGCAAATTAGAGCATGTTCATAGTTTGTTTAAATAAAATCGACCAAGAAATGGCTTGGTTATTGCAAAATAGAAATGATGACGCATGTCGCACTCCCCAACACAACATGCTTGTACAAAATGAATATGAGCTCATCACAAGCCGCAGACAATACAAGCGGTCACTTAATCCATTTCGCTCGGGTCGGCTGATTGGCATTTGTGAAGTAAAATATGCCAGAACATGTGCAAACATTTTTTCCTATTTAGGCATGAAAAGTAATTTGTGAATACGTCAGCTGGTTTCACATCCATTTCTGCATCACGACCATTACGAATCTATACCTTTAAAAATGGTCGTCAATATCAATCCTGGTATAAAACATGAAAATCCAGAGATACGGTAACAACTTCATAAAAAACATTTAACATTTCTATTATTTAGAAGCTATGTACTTTCTCTAATTTTTTTGCAGAATAATTGAACCTAACAACAGAGGTCTCAATAAATTTATTTGGATGTTTTTTATTTACTTTATACAGGTTTTGAAGAGATAGTGGTACCAGCGGGCTATGAAAGTAAGTATATCTTGTGTGAAAGCTAGGTTATTTTTCTTAATCCATGAAAAATGTTGATGCCGTGAATCATGACATTAGTAAACCCCTCAAAGGGGGGGGGGGGTGTCACTATTTTGGACTATTTCTCTCAGATTGTATTTTTTCAAACTTTTCAACCCAAAATCTGATTTTACTGATATTTTTAACCTACCATTCTACAGATTAAATTTTTTCAAACTTTTCAACCTAAATTCTAATATAATTGTCATTTTCACAGATTACACTTGTTCAAACTTTTCAACCAAAATTCTGATTTTACTGATATTTGTACCATTCTACAGATTAAACCTTTTCAAATTTTTCAAATGAAATTCTAACATAACTGTCATTTTCACAGATTAAACTTTTTCAAACTTTTCAACCCAAATTCTGATTTTACCGATATTTGTACCATTCTACAGATTAGACTTTTTCAAACTTTTCAACCAAATTACCGATATAACTGCCATTTATACCATTCTACAGATTAAACTTGTTCAAACTTTCCAACCAAATTTCTGATTTTACTGATATTTGTACCATTCTACAGATTGAACATTTTGTAATGACAAGTATACCTTGGTCGCTCTAAAATTCATGCACAACTATTAGATTGATTGGTATCCATTCGTACGCTGAATGCGCATACTATTATGCATTATTATGCACAATACCAGTCAATCTTAGAGACGTTCATAAAGTGTTTCTTATCTTGGCAAAACACCGCCCAGATTTTTTTAAACGTGGGTTGAACCATTTTGATGTAGGGGTGCAATAGAATAATGTTACATACGTTAGATCTACTTTTCACCAAAAAAACAAAAACAGCCTAAATTTTTCTCATATGTTTAAAAACCACTTTAGGAACCGAAAAATATTTGTTTATTTTTTATTCCATGATTGTGTTTAAACTTCTAATTTTGTGTAATAGTTGGTGAAAGTCTGTATTGTCCTTGACAATTTGCCTTTTTTGCCATACTGGAGGAATAAAGTGAAAATTCTTACCTTTTTTCAACTTAATTCAATATTAATTTCTTTTCTGTGAAGTGGGCTTCACCTAATCTATTAATGTCATTTTGGGCCATATCTGTCACCACCATCATTTTGTGTCACTGTCTGTGCATAGATTTTTTGTACAAGTCAAAGCAAGAGGCTTGTCGCCAGCAATGACGAAACAGGCAGCAGTGAATGGAGAGGTGAGAGATAAGAAGATGTGGAAGCGTGGTGGTGGGGTGGTCATGACTCTTGCCTTTCAACCAGAGGGTCGTAGGTTCGAATCCCATCGATGGCGTTATTTTCCTTCAGCAAGAAATTTATCCACATTGTGCTACACCTGACCCAGGTGAGGTAAATGGGGACGGCAGGAAGAAATTCATTGTAATGCGGAGCGCCGTACTGGTTTCCAGCTAGGTAATAGTGAGTGTAAAGCTTTCAGTACCATGAGCACTGATAAGGTGAACCTGTGCGCTATTCAAGTAGCCACCATTATTATTATTATTATTATTATTATGTCAAGTTTTTTTTGTCCCGTTTCTACAGGTAATACTTATGACGCCAACGATCAGATTTCATGTGACAACTCTAACAACCCTCACATCTGCTATGCGCTCAATAGCGATTCCAACGAATTTGTGAAAGGCTCCTGCACAACTGACATAACATCATATCTGCGTGGTAATCAGTGCTACGAAACTCTCACGTGCTTCATAAGGCCCGACGAACAGTCCTTTTTACCAACTGAAATGCGGCTAGGCAGTGGTTGCGGCACCGACAGATTCTTTTTCGTTGTATGGTCATGTGATGAATCTTGCAGTAAGTATAGTCATGCAAGCACCGGTCATGTGTGGCTCAGTGGTAGAGCATCTGTCTCATGAATAGAACGTTGTGGGTTTGATTCCCAGCCAAGTCATACCAAAGACTTATAAAAAAAACTCTAAAAGGTTTTCACCTTCTTCGGCACCTCTCTTGGTGATTTTTTGACCCTGTTTTACCCCAAATTTTGGAGCTCTCTCAGCCGTAAGGGTGATGGTAACGGTAGCATAGATCACCATAAGTCAACATATGTTGTCATAATAGTGGACCTTTAATGGTAGAAACTGCTTTTGCATAAATTACAATAATGCTTTAAACTCATTGGTGATTCAACATGTGTTCTAAAAAAGAAGCAAGTTTCAACTCTTTTCAGTCCCTGGCCCCACGGCTCTGGAATAGTATTCCCTGCATCTCTCCACAATACCAAATCACTCAACCTTTTCAAGAAATGCCTCAAAACCCATCTTTATAATTCCTAATGTAGCTGAATGTAGGTCTTTTTAAGCAGCAGCGCTTTAATATATCCTCCGGAAAAAGCGCTACATAAAATCAATTAATATTATTATTATTTCTAACTATACCTCCTATAAAATCTTTACTCTAGGGGGTGTTGTTCAAAAGTTGCTCGTATTGTAGTTGATCGGAACGTGCCAATCAAAATCATTTTTTCAAGCGCTTCTTGTTAAATGCGCATACCGTGCATGAATGAAAATGCACGTCACAAAGTGCAATGTTGCAGTTCATTTGGAACAACACCCCCGGCCTAGAACATTTGATTCAAATGAAAGTCCATCTTTCATTTCTTCTATCTGGTCAGTGATTGTCACAGCACAGTATGAATACTGATCAGGTATACAATGTAGGCACATGCCACAACACATGCAGTCTATCTAGATATAGAGTAGTCTGCATACACAGACTCTAGTCTGCAACACAGACACTCTGGTTAGGTTTTCCGTAATTTACAAAATGACCAATTCAATATCAGAGCTCACTTTGATTTGATTTATTTATTTTCCATTTAAAAAATGCAATATTACAAAAAATAAATGTGAACAATATCGAGCAAACATAACTTGAAACAAAATTACAAAGGAAAAACGCATACAGATATTTACAGGATAATTGTTTACAAATAAATGGTTGAATTAAACGACAAAGCAAATATGAATTCGAAATAGAGAGGTCTGCTGGAAAAGCAAGCCTTGTGATACACACACCCCTATAAGGCTTAGGAGCTTAACAACATAAGTGTTGTCTATGAATCAAGGCTCAGTCTGTATTATGTATTTACAGTCTATTGCAAAAGTTTAAGACGACCTGCAATTTTTGCACTTGCCGCTATACAGTATTATCTTTATTCAAAGGGGGTTTACCCACAAATGTGTGCAATTTGGTCCTTAATTTTATGCTCAAATGATTAAAACTAATGTTCAGCTTAATATCAGTTTCTTTGTATCAAAGAGGGGTGCCTCAATTTTCAGAAAGATCTTGCGTGATCTCTCTACCACAATGATTTGACCGTCGACGTTGCTTTAATCACATGCCTGATGGAATGGGGATCAGATCATTGTGTAAGATCTCGCACAATCTTTCCAAGAGATCAAACTAATTTGTCTTTTCCAGGGTTTCATTGATAGTCTAAGCACTAAAACTTGCTGTTGAATCAGTGATTTGGAGCAAATGTCACATAAAGATTTTGGTAGAACTCCTCTGACTCCACCAATAAATGTGTAAAGGTTAATACAAATATGAAAACTGGTCTTAAACTTTTGCAAATGACTGTATTATGTATTTAATTGCAACAACCAAAATCCAGTAGTCTGTTTCTGCAGTATACGCAAAGCCCAATGGTCGATTTGAAATGAGACCATACTCTTTGCAGTTTCTCACTTGGAGATGATTCCTGTCAACTATTTCTTTGATTATTAATAGAATTACCATTTCTTAAAGAATTATGATTTGATGGTAAGTTATAATCAGTGATACTCTTTATCATAAGACAGAATCTTCAGAATGGCAAATTTTATCTTACTAAAGTAGTATTCTAACTGTAAAGACATTACAATTTTTCAACTTCCAGCCTACCTAAATGGCTTATGGTTCACATATAAAAGCTGTTAAGATAGTAGGCTTCAAAATCAACATTTTGTACTCCGAAAAGGCAAAATTAAAGATATGGTCTACATATAGGAACACTTTGCAATGATCGATTTAATGGAATATGTTATTGTACAAGAAAAAGCAGCATAAGGAGATAGATTTTCATTTGCTGAGCCTAGATTTCGTCTGCTAACAATACCCTGGGGCTACCATTTTATTATTTGGTACGAGAACATGTTTTGTTATCCCCGAGTAGAAAGTCTTTCATCGAAATATAAGCTTAGAATTTGAATAAAAATATGCCTTACATATGGTCATATATTTCAATATCTTAAATTTTGGTCTGGATTTATTTAAAAAAGAAAGTTTTGTTCATTAGAATTGTGTTTTATTGGCATGGGCGTGACGTTTTTGCGGAGTAGAGACCAAGTTTCCTTGTAACAAAACAAATGAATGAAAAGAATCTGTATTATCGGTTGGCTATTTAAACCATTGTATATCACTTTCTATAGCGTTATACAATCAGGTGGAGACCAGAACAAAAACAAAAATCTGCGGTACCGGGTGGCCTTTTAAAGTCATGCATTCGTGTTTATATAGGGTCTTTGGCAAAACGCTACGTTTTCACCTGTATTTAAACAATAGAATACAATACCTGGAAGGCTTGCTGAATAAAGGAAATTCTGTTTTAATAATAATAATAATAGGGGTACTTTTAATGCGCCAGATTCCACATGAATAATGTGCTCAAGGCGCAGGACAGGAAAAATTTAAAGAGAAGTAGAAGCAATAGGTACAACAACAAAAGCACTAATAGATAAGAAATGAGATATATATGCCAGGCAAGTCCACTAAAAGCACACTTCTTTAGTATAAACAGATGATTTGAAGACTGAATTGTTTTTATAAGTCGTACTAAAATATTGGACACCTACATTGTATTACGCATTTTAATAATAATAATAATAATAATAATGTTTTATTTACCCAGGGTAGCCACATTCAGCTGTAATTAGCTGCTCTTCCAGTGGGCCCTGCATATCATAAAGTTATTATTACCCTTCTCCTTTCTTAAATGCCGAGCGCCTGGCCAGAAGGCAGATGGTCCCATTTTTATAAGTGTTTGGTATGACTCGGCCAGGGATCGAACCCACGACCTTCCGTTCATGGGGCAGACGCTCTACCACTGAGCCACACATGACCGGTTTTTTTTTCAAACATTTTTTCAAACATAACGTATTTTATTTGCCAAAGATTGAGCTGTTCTACGGTTTAATGAATATTTTTCTTGCCATAGAAAATTATATCAATGGATCACGTAGAAATATCTGTTCAGAAAAAATGGCAGCCCCCTTGTAATGTGATAGCAGACGAAAACCTGTTCTAAAATATTGCGAAATTTACACTTTTCTGAATTTATTTTAGAGCTTGATCCAGTCTGATTAGTAGTGGTATATGATACCTTTCTTATAGGTGTATATTATCCTCTAGGATTCATTCTTCTTTATGGAATAGTGGTATACTTTACATATCCTGATATTGCCTGTATAATTTCCTTCTTTTTCCATTCTTTGTTTTTTCATCAATCTGAATTTAAGAACATAGGTTAGACAAGCTTGTTTTGGTATTCTTTTTTAATATCAAAATCATAATGTATGGTAAAGTCTTCAAAAGAAGAGTCTACCCCCAAATAATAATTTTTAAAATTAGCAGAAAAATTTATGTGCATAACAAAAAAAAATTGAAGAAAATTGAACAAAGAGTTGTGGATTTTTAAATGTTTGAAAAATTGAGCAAATCAGAGAATATTTTCAACATGTTGCCAATTCAATGACATTATGGGTGCACCACCAACCAGAATTCTAATGATATTTATGGTGCATATCATTTCTGCATAAAGTTACAAAGTTTTTATCAATGTAAGCATGCAAATTGGAAATGTACATATCTATAATGAAGATATTCTATAGTTACGCTTTTGAAGAAATCGCATTTTGTGGGGGATAGACGTAACATTTTATAACATTGCTATGAATATAATAAATGGCCAGTTCTACACCTATGATATCATCAATTGCCATTTTTCTGAATATGACATTCACAACTTTCTTATTAGTTATACAATAACTTTCTTTATTCTATTCATCTGATATTTCTGCTTCTATTGAAGAAATATAGTCTAACCTCGTTAAAACAAGGTCCTTGTGACCAGAATAAATTACCTCTTTATATTGAAACCTTGTTACATGAAGACCAAAATACAATAACATACTTCAAAATGAGCCTAGGAAAATTACCTTGTTATAACGAGAGCTTGTTATATTAGTGCTCTTTATAACAAGATTCGACTGTATTACTTTTGGTAGCTAGAGAGATATGTGACAAAATTTGACCGAATTGTGGGATTTGTGAAACAAGCATGAAATTTGGCACACATGTTTAATATACCCATATGATGATTTTTAGAAGTGAGGGCATCTCTGTATCGGCCTGTAACGAAAATGGCGGCCATTTTCAAAATGGCTGCCATCATCAACATGAACATTAGTAAT
>BQKZ01001429.1:0-10192 GCA_036244855.1 Temnopleurus reevesii
TAAATAAAAATTATTGGCATTTCTTGTTTTCCCCTGAGGAAGAGGGCAGGTTGCCCCCGAAAATTTGGGACTTTTAAATAAAAATTATTGGCATTAATGCACACTTCTCGTCTCGTCTTTTACCTAAGATATAGATGTCTACTCATGATACAATTATGTAGGCTACAGACAATCATGTCACACAAATTCAACACATTTACATGGCAGTATGACCATCTGCGTACCATATAATCATGTTGGAAAATTACAATGTTACAGATAATCAAATTACAACCACCTTAATTTGAAATCCAGACCAATTATCGATCGCCCATGCATGGTGCGTGGTACGATGAAGTAATCAATCTATTCCCGAGAAATAGAAAGAACGGGTGACTGAAAAGGATCCCAGAAAATATTTTTCTTGCGATTAATGATGATAACACCTGGGTGTTGTTGATGAGCAATGCTGACGATTGTGATTAGTTCCATCCTCGTTGATAGTGATGAAACAGAGATGCAGTGGGCAATGAACATGGGTGTATTCAAGGAGCGGGAGGGGCAAATGCAGCGAATGTGAGGCATGCAAACTCTTATTTTTTCTCTAACCACATGTTATTGTGAAATTTGCAGTAAACATTCCCTCCATTTTATTTTTATTTATTCTCTTTTTTTCTTTTTAACGACATCATTGGTAATGTTTGTCGCTATTTGTGGAGAACAAAATTTCCTGATTTTTCCCGGATGAATTTTCAAAATTCTCTTATTTCAGCATATTTTTACAAATCTTCAATTACCAATGAATTTTGTTTTAAATCCCCTCGAATTTCCCCCGACTTGAGGGAATTTTATGAAATTCCTTAATTAAGTGAAACTCATTTTCAGGGTTTTGCAGGAAGGGTTGAAACCATATAGGTGCACACCCCCACACTACCCCTACTGGCAAAACTTGAATCCAGAGTTCAATTTGGAAAAGATTCAATGAAAATTTCAAAACAAAATCTAATGCTTTTATGCAAGAGGAAAAAAAAAACGTTGAATAGAGGAAAGTTAATAACAAGAACATTTCATTGATTGAGTATATTCACATTACACAGATTCAATTCTGAATTTTCACTTAGAAATACATGTACCATATGAGGGGAAAAGGGCTCCGCTTGCTCCACAAGACGCAAAGAAAAATTATCAAAATCGACAGGAAGAGAGCAAGATTTAATCAAAATTGGATGAGAATTAGCCATATGTTCCTGAGATTGACTCATGAAACTATTCTTATATCGAGATAGGATAAGGACGATACTCCAAGAACCGATACCAGAGAAGTTTGTCCTACTTTTCTCCTCCAAATCCCTGTTCGCATTCTGTCCGACAGAAGAGTGCTCGGCCAATCCAATAGAGTAGGATTCAATATGAGTTGTGCCAAGAATGCATATTTAAACTAAGAGACAACATATAACAAGCATATGTGAAATTAAATCATCTGGGGTGGGGTTTTTGCCCTTTACTGATTTTCTGGTGGCCAGCTGGGCCACTTGAGCATGTTCAGGTGGCTAAAATACTGTGCTTAAAATTTGTTGCAATCATTTATTTGAGGGTTTCTCAGTGGTCAGCAAGGCCACCTGATATGACCCATTCTAAAGTTTTAGGTGGCCTGGCAGAATTTTAAGAGGCCAATGACACCCACTTGGGCTACCGCTAAGCTTGGAAGCTTGGAAGCTGAGCTCTGAAATACCCTTCAATGCCTCTGAATGCAGTTCCTTTTTTTTATTCTTGCAACTTTTGACACTCATATTCAACATAAATCAGTAACAACATATCTGGCAGTTGTACTCTGTCATTCATCACATTTGCAATAAAAGCTGAACTTTTTCATGATCATAAACAGCACTTGACAGTGAATGACTTCATAAACATTGCAAAAAGCAGAGCAACATTGCATATCCTGCATGCTTGAGGCACATTTTAATGTTTATATTCTTGAGAAATAAAAATGATTGAACAGCTCAATAGAAATGATTGATGACATCTTCAACCTTTTTTACTACTGGCTTATCTCAAAATAAACTACAGTCAAACTGTTGAGGGGAATTCCAAGCTTTCTTTTTCAAACAATATGATTACACTTTTTCCTGTCATCAATGGTAAAGTATACTTAAAAAAAATGATAATATCTTTATGTTTCATTTTTGTAATAGAGGACTACAAAATGATGAAAAGAGAAATGTTTGACACTATGGGATAAATGATTTTTAATGGTGTCTCAATATCGGGTTTTAAAGTTTTGTCTCAGTAAAAAATTATACTGACATTCCATTTTCGTTCCCATGAAATTGAGTTAGGGACCATAAAAACAACATAAACTAGAGTTAAGTCACATGAAAACAAGCACCAGTTTTGGATGTTATCTATTCCCTGAAAATTGAGAATATTGGCAACAAACTTCAGAGAACCCTAAAAATACCTTCACTTGGCTTGTCACCCTTGACATTTCATTAGACTCAAGCCAAGAAAATAATTACGCAGACATGTTTTCAAAAGATCAACGGCTAATATTAACCAAGTATCAATTAGATATGATCAGGATAAATGTTTAAAAATACGAGAGGGGTGAATGGCCTTGATGTTAGATTGATTGGTCAGGCTAATGACAGGTTATAAATATGGAGGCTAGGGAGATGGAAGGGGAAATTATTGAGATTTCAAACTCAATGGGAAATTAATCTTAGTAGTGTATATGGATCCTGATACTTTATTTGCAAAAATGTTTATTAAAACTTTCATATAATTTGTGTCATACAGTGCTAGTTAATGTGATAATTATCATTGATAAGTTGATTTGAAGACTGTAAATTTGTGTGAAGGAATAGGTATATGAGTGGTGGTAATCATTCTCAGATATTGAATATTTGAAAATGTCACTTTTTCTATAATCTGGAATACCCAGAAATAGGTATTTCTATTCAAAATTTGGCCTGAATTGTGTATAACAATGTTGAGCGGTACATGTGACCTCATTTTGTACTAAATCCTATTTTATCATAGAAAATGACAAAATAGGGTTATTCCTTTTCTAGTGCACCACACATTATTATTTAAGCACCATTTTTCTTCATTTGATCTTGAGTTGTGGATATTGCACCACTGGTAATTTGTAAATTTCAGAGAGAATATACAGGACCACATCTCTAATTAAAATCGAATGAGAAACAAGAAAATCATTTTGAACAGGCTAAATCCTAATTCACTCTAAATTTTGGAAATACTTCAAAGCATCATTTTAGACCAAATACTTAAAATGCATCCTAGAAATCCTATACGCGACAAGCACTGAGGAAAGGGGTGCTTAAAATACGACATGACGCATGGAAAGCTTGCCAGAAGTTCGGACGTTAAGTCCTTCCTCGTATCAGAAACCATGGCGATAGAGCAAAATCAAGGGAAACCTCTTGCAATGGTAATGAAGGGATTAACAGGGGTGGGCTGTGGGGTGAACGGATACCCTGGTTTTGATCTTGGGAATGTTGGATAGTGGAAGTGGTTTTTAAACGCTTGCAGATGTTTACAGCCTCAGGGATGAAAGTGAAGATTTTGAGGAATTCCTTAAAGACGACAAAGTTCCTTTTATGTCAAAATCATATCTATCTTTTGATAGAATCACAAGAACATAACATGCGGAGTCATTAAATTGACAAATAAATTACATTTGCCAAAAGATATGTTAGTCATAGATACATAGAGTGTAAAGAACAAATAGTAATCATACGAACTGATATTCATACCCTGGTTCATCATGAAATTTCCTTCCTAGCAATCATCATGACGGATGAATAAAATTTCAAGTCGGTTTATATCGATTGGATTGGACATTGCTTGCTGAATGAAACCATCTAAATTATGATCCACAATTTTGTTTGAAATAATTTTTTTTTCAGAACATGAGATAATGTTTCACCTGACCATCATTAACTCTTTCTCCAGAGGGTTGTAAGGATGTTGTGTAAATATTTGTCACTTCCACTTATCTAGTTCATGTTTCGTCTCTACACTACCATTTTAATGTTTTGGAGAAGTTACTTGTTTCAATGGAATATATGAGTATGCTTTTCCACTCATTCATGCACTGTCAATTATCCTTTTTGATACCTTAAAGTAGTGTATACTCGCACCTCTCATCAAACGTGAGATAATCAAATTTTTCATGAACGAATGTAAGCACATGCCAACCTCAGAACAATGTAAACCTCATGATAATAATAATAATAATAATAATAAACAAAATTTATGATACTCTGGATTCCCTAGATATATTTGTATGTTGAGCTTGAAGATGGAAAAGAACTTCTCATACAAATTGCAATAATTGGTTCCTACATTCCAGTATGATTGAAATGGGGGAATGAAGAATCTAAAAAATTGGCCTAATGAAGGAAAATGACTGGACTTTTACAGCATTAGAATATTTAAGGGAAAAAAATATTAACTGGCGTTGGGCATGATATAGGGGGAATATAGGAAGATATTATACAAACAGAAAATTCTTAAAGTCATTAATGCAGCAAGGTTTAATTTTGCTGAAGCAGAAAACCCAACCCACTACTGGCTACAAATAATAAATCCCATAAAGAGGCAAACAATTCTTTACCTTATGGAAAGCAATTAGCTCTTCATTGATACCTGAAAACAGGCGGTTCTTGAGAAGTTCACATCGCTTCTTACACCAGGATGTTGGAATGATCCTCCTGTAAAACGCAGGCATCTTGGAACCAAAGTCTTGGACAATACCAACAAGAAATATGATCAAAGTTTGGCAGATCGCCCAGGCTTTTCCAATCATCAAATGAACTTCACAGAGCTTCACTGTTGCTCAAATGCTTTGCCACACTCCTCCAGGTAAATGGACAATCCTAGGCACTGGCAACTTCTGATGCACCATGGCTCATTACACAAAAACTGGTGCAAAATCAGGCAATGGTGTATTTGCAGTTGGATTAAATTCAGACAGCATATGGCTACCATAAGAGAAGTTTGACTTATGATATTCGAAGATTTTGATAAGCAGAGAAACTGTTGTCTTTCTTTCTTCATAGAAAGATCTATCCCCAGTTGTACCAGGAAATGTTCTTCGTTTGGTCATCCTTCTCCTAAGAGACCAAGAGCTGATCGAGAGTTTATCAGAGAAATACTATCAGAGTAGAAAATCTAAGGTTGATCACAATCTAACATCTTTTATCTGCAGGGATCAGCACAATCAGTAACAAGTCCAGAAGTATGTTCAGTTTGGTCACCATTCTGGAGCAAGATCTAGAGCAGCCAGATGTAGAGCTTGATAGAGCGAATACTGCTGATGGTATCTCTTGGAAGCAATTCCTTGCCAAACATACGCTAACATTTGGATATTTCGGTCGCCCAAGTCTCCATCAGGCACAATTAGATGAATTTTCAGTGAACAGAGCTGACACGGAAGAGGGTGTTCCGTGGAGGAGTTTGGGGCACCAGGACAGGGTACCAACTTGGCAGAGTGTCCAAGGGCATCGAAGGCATCTCTTCACATTTTCGCTCTCATATCTTTGTAATATCTCCCACATGATAAAACTAGTCCAAGGCCACTCAAACCAATGATCTATTAAGCACAATTACCTTGACATCATTATTTCAAACGATATCTCTAGTTGTTGCCCTTATTATCCACAACCTCTCAAATCAACACTTTTGGTCCCAAAAGTTCATCATCATCTTCATCTCCAAGTGATATCTTCAAGATGAATCTCATACAATCCAGTTTCTGGCAGCAAGTCTGCAATCTGTATCAGTAGATATTTAGATATCACTCCATGAAGAAGGGCCTCTATCATCAAGGATCTTCTGTCCAACAAACTCTTCATCTCCTCTCTGAGATGTATCTCACACAATGCAGTTGCTCAGTGCCTCTCAAAATTTCGGATCTCACTTCAACCTCCTCTTCATCTTCACTTCAAATGATGCCATCCCATCATCTCCCACACGCCACAGCACCCCTCAAATGAGGGACCTCAAGATGTACAGGAAGCGATATGCATAAGAATGCCCCTCTTTCACTGAATCGTCCCTCTCCTTCATACCCTTGATAAGAGACGCTACTGCAATTATGGTGATCATGGTGGCTGGACGTCAAGACATTGCCAAATTGAGCAAATCAAGTAATGCAATAAGACGACTATTGATCTAATTGTTGAAATCTTCCCAAATATAGCAGCTGCTGTCATTTGAATAGGAAACAAACTTTAAAATGGTCGGCTCTTATGGACATGCACTCACATTTTAGGGGGAAAACTATATGCCCAAAATGTTCCCACTCCCAAAACATTTTCATATTTGATTACAGTCTCGCCAAGGAAACCAAAGTTAAGAGCTCATTTGATTATGAACCAAGGAAATTCAAGCCCATACTCAGTAAATATGGGAGGAATTCAATGTCAAATTAGGAACCTGTTAGGTCTTAAATTCTGTCTGAAGAAATATAGTTTGTTATCTAGGAGAACTAAATAATATTTAAAGTAATAGAAAGCCATTATACGACCTACACTTTAACATGAATCTGAGCCCTTCTGGTACTCAGCAGTAATTGTATCACATTTTATATTCTTCAGTTTTGAAACTTTGAAGGATGGTATTGATTTTATCTACAATAAATCCCCATTATTTATTTAATCTAATAAAATGATGTGCCACTATATGGGTGGGACTAAAGTTAGTAATTTCCGAAAACAAGTCACATGGACGAGTCCTGCCTATTTAGAGTACCTTCTTGGGTAAATAGATATATAGTAACTATAAAAAGAATTCCCTTGAATTCTAAATATATTTGATTTTATATCCTAATAAATGATGAAAATATTTTTCGACCATCTGAGATTTCTAAAATCTTCTCCTTCAAAAAAATAAATCCCATTTGAAAATAGGGCTTCCTAAGATATCCTTACCAAACTAATTTCACAAAGAAGACATCAATAAGCACCCATACAAAGTTATAAATACCTTGTTTTTCTCTTAAAGATAAAAGGTAACCTTAATTACATGAATTAAACCAGAAAATTAAGTTATTGTATGGCTTCCATCAAAAATAAGAACAAATTTGAACAAATAAATCTCAATTTCTCTTAATCAAAATTAAAATATTTGTCCAGTAGATTATTTCTTCACATTTGAATATTCTCCAATAGTTATTCGTATCATCTCATTGTATGAGCAAGGTCAATATTTTACATCATAAGCTGATTTCAATTTCTTTAAAGATATCTAAGGTCACTAAGTACGTAAAATTAACCCAAAATAACTTTATTTTACATAATATTGATTGCTATAGGTATGGATTTAGAAGCAAATAATGCCTCCGGCAACCACCTTCGGTGGGAAGAGGAATAATAAAAGTCTACTTCCCAATCGACACAGAGAACTTAGATGTGTTGACAGTGATTTTCCAGCTATCAAAATTATAAAAATCATGAAAATATTTGGAGTCAACATTCAATCATATTTTCCAGAGTCAAATCATTATGCTTAGCTACAATCATTTGGAGAGGGGGGGGGTGTACAGTACAATAACTGTTGTATGTGAGAGTGTAATATATTTTTCTAAATGCTTGAACTACACAATTAATCAAATGTGATATCATATTTACCCATCAGCACAACATAATATAAATAAATAACCATTTTCTTATTTGCTTACTCTGCAATAATTACCACTTTCTTGCATGTTTTTTAAACTTCGGTTGATTCTGTCATAGTATGTTCCACAGTTCTCAGAACTCATAATCATCTAAAATGTAAAAACATATTATTACTAATGATGGAATATTCGTGAGGTATTGACGCACTTTCAATCAAAGCGTTTCGTTAGACCCTGCCATGCCTCTTAATCGAAAATGTCAGCTCGCAGAAGCGTTGATAGGGTGAAGCCCTCCCTCGTGGACCAAGGAAGGAAATGTTGAAGAGCGGGGGAAGGAAGTGAGAAGGGGTAAGACGGAGATTACAAAATGAAAGCTAAGCTAAGGACTCGGTCACACTTTTGCATTTATATACAATCCATGCCTAGCTTTAATGAGATGTTTTCATGTTTAAAAATAACAAAGTGAGATGCTAAACTGACACTAGTATCAGAGATGCCAAATATTCAGAATTATGCATGAGGGCAAAATTAGAATGTGAATAATGCAACAGCTGAACAAAAGTCAGAAATTATGACATCAACCACACTCTCATTCACTTGTGATGAAAGTCTTGAATTCATATGGAAATACAACTTGGGATTATTCCGGAAGTGGTTGGCAACTCTGTAAAATGTGCATACTTGAAGCACTAGCAAAACACATCTAGCATATTGGCCAGGAATGTCCCCTGCATATTTTGATTCATTCAATTTACAATGGGATTTGTGTTTGCTATAAATGCAGATGTGTGAATAACCCTTCAAGGGGGTTGGAGTCCAGGAATGACATTTCAAAATGTATAATTCCGAAAAGAAATACTATACAAATCCAAAGGAAGTAAACAAAGGTACATTTTGACAACAGAATTGTGATTACACCTCTCATAATCTTGTAATACATAAGAATGGTGAGGGTAACACGGAGCAAACAAAAGCCTTGTTTAAAAAACTAAAACAAAAAAAAATTGTTTCACAAATTGCATTTTCTTTATGATAATGAAATCCACAAAAAGTCAGACAAACTGATTACTCTCGGCATGAGCAAATCGTGCTTATTTTTATGATTATTGCTGGGAAAATGCAGAGTGTCAAATTAATATGTGCAATGTTCGATAATATGGGCGTGGATTATTCTAGAAACTTTTGTAATATTTTGAGAGAGAGATAAAAATCACAAATGAAACCAACATATGATCAAGTACAAGCTTTTCCATCAATTACATTCTTTTGATTCTACTTGGCTGACATTTTCAAGGTTTTCAGAAACCAAATGTGCAGGAAATAGAAGTACATCAACTTTTAAAGAATTTTTCTTTGGAGTCACAGGTAAGAAAATTCATGGATTTGACACAAACATCATTTTATCTTTACAACTGTCCTTCATTCCATTTGACACATACTTATCACATTCTCCTAAGGTCCCTGTTTGAAATCGCTCAATTATAGTAAGTTGGCCACACATTGATTCTTGGTCTGTGAAATAAAGTCCTCTGCACCATAAAACATGTATAGAGGAAACTCGGTATAGAGAGATCTGATATAAAAAAAATCCTGATAAGTAAAGGGGAAAATCTGTTGTAAGCTATCAATAATTTGTTTCATAACAATGATATAACAAGATTATTGCTATAACTAGGTAGTATTGTAAAGTACTCTTTTATACTGTCTCTACTGTAGCATAGCACAGTCCATGATTGTCTTTCTTAAATTGGCAATATATATGAATAAAAAGTATGTAGTAAAAGATAGAAAATAATGAAAATTTAGTAATAATTAAAGCAAAATGAAATAATTTTGAAGTAAAATAATGTTTTTTGTTTTCAATTGGATATGAAATAGGAAAACATCCTTTTAAATGCCTAAACAAAATCGCAATTTACATAAGAAAATGACCCTCTGTTGCAATTTTTTAAAGAATAAAGTGCATCGCTCGCGCCTTGCTTCGCTCGTTGACTTTAAATTTAGTAAAATCCCTAGAAAAAATGTAGAGAATTGCATTGCTCGTAATTTGTACTTTTGAGAAATCCTTGCTCTTTATATCACTCTCATCTAACCTTACCTTTCCTGCAACCCTTTTCAATGCTATTTCCTTGTCTAATTCATTTCACTTTGTAACCCTCTTCTAATACTTTGATCAGATTAATATACCTTCGCTAATGCCTGATGTATACCTTTCAAAACATTCCAGTTGAGCTTTAATCCTTCAAATTATTCAACTGCACAAATCAGAATTTGGATCAAAACCAAACCTGATGTTACACTACTGCATATCTTTAAATACATGTGATAATTATGGCAAAATCATTAAACATATCAACTAAACATAAAACAGAGCACTTGTTTTGGAAGAATTTTTAAAAACCTAGTGGAGGCGCCATGGTGTAGTGGTCGTGATTCTCGCCTTTCAACTAGAGGGTCGTAGGTTCGAATCCTACTCATGGCGTCAATTTCCTTCAGCAAGAAATTCATCCACATTGTGCTGCACTCAACCCAGGTGAAGTGAATGGGTACCTGGCAGGAATATTT
>BQKZ01001429.1:24038-36823 GCA_036244855.1 Temnopleurus reevesii
GCACATACTATCAGGCTCGTGCAATATGAGTTGCATGTTCTATAAACTCAGGTAATTGAATTGATTGGTGTTAAGTCCCAAACTTCTCAGTTTGCTCCAGACTTTGCAGTCATAATATGCACCAATGCCTACTACTTGTCCAGGGTACAGGATACTGCATACATGTACCAATCTCCTACAAGTATTAAGCATCTATTCAGTGGAAGATTGGTTATAAGAAGAGAGGAGATAACAAACAACTTCATTCATTTCATGATTCGTGTCGTGCAAATAATCAAGCAAGTTGTCCATTAATGCTATGATTGCGTCTTTTTGGAATTGGTCAGGTTGTCGGAGGCTAATCCTTAAGACCGCATCACAACTTTGTGCCAGATGGCTGCAGGACATGTACATACAGTTACCTGCCACTGATTTGAATGTGCAGACTGAATTTTATCCTGTAGACCTCTGAAAAGTTTACCTACAGGAGAGTAACATTATTATCTTGATCGGCTGCAAACATGGCATTCAAATTCTGAGTCTTGCAAGATGCTAAGTACTTGTTCTTTTGATGAAGAATTGCTCTAAAAATCTACCCTGAAGCTTCTTGATATGCCCAAAGAGCTCATATGTTGACCCACTCTTCTCAATTCTTATAAATCCCTCATCATCCACCATCTATACATTCAAGTCACCTCAGTAGACAATTCCAAGCTGTATAAGTTTGGTAAAAGCTGTCCATTCATGCAAGGTATGCATTCATTAAATTTTCAGGAATTTTTTTGGACATTTACAGTTCAAATGTCCTGCCAGAATCTGCACAATAATGTATCTAATCAAGTTCACATCACTGGAGACTTAAGAGTTGATCATGTTGGCTTTAAATTCTATTTCTAGCAGGTAACTCGCGTTACAATTCGGTAACTCGCGTTACATGGTAACTCGCGTTACACATTTTGATGCCATTTTTTTTAATAATGGCAGTACTTATCCAGGAAAACAGTTTACTTCCAGAATCAGGGTATGATGAATTTAGAAAACTATGGTTGCCACAGAATTTCTCTCATGCACTTTCTGCAAAATTGAAAAAATGCATGTTTTCGGTAACTCGCGTTACATAGATCAAGTGTAGACACTTGATATGATGATGAAAATTTTTGAAAGATGGAGTTGAAATTTCCTCTTGGGAATCTTAAATAGACCCAATTGCCAGTATGAATAGGATTAAAGGAAGTCCTAATCTTAATTTATCATTCCATAAATCACAATTCAAGTTAGGCATAAATTTTAGCACTTTGGAGGACAGAAAAATCTCTATCATGTTTAAAGCTGTATCTCAGAAAATAATCATGTGAATGACCTAATTATTTTTGTTTCTTGAACTTCAATATATGGGTTAAACATAAAAATCAATTTCTTTTGGATATGATTAACTTGAAATTTTAGTGCAATGTCCACCTCCCCGTGGAATTGCCCATAGTTTGTTTGAATGAAATCGACCTAGAAATGGCTTAATTATCGCAAAATGATAAATCATGCTGCGGTCGTTCTTCCTTACACAACATGCTTCACGTACAAAATGAACGCGAACTCACACACCGCAGACAATACCACCGATCGATCGCACCGCCCAATTCAGGCCGACGCTCCCCCGTGCAAAAGCACTTAGCACACCGTAGGAATGATGGCTGATTGACGTGTTCGACATATAATACACAGAATCTGAGCAAAAATGTACTCATAATATCCTACACAGATATATTTAGGCATGTAAAGCAACTTGTGAATACATCAGCTCTTTTAACATCACTTTCTGCATTCCGGTCATTACAAATCTATACCACTAATCAGAGATGGTTATGGTTGATTGAAAGAGAGTGTATTTATATGAGTGGGCTAAAACAAGAAGAGTGCATATAATGACATGGCCTGTAATTTTTAATAGACCACTTACAATGTACATTTAACATGGAGTATGACATCCAGTGAAAAAGCAAAAAAAGGATCCTATTGCAAATTGAAGTGACCATGTTATGTGTTTACTAGTTGTTGTTCTATTTCAGAGCNTCTCGTTACATGCATTCTACTTACTGTTGGAATCAATACATTCTAAAAGGAGGGTTGTGTTAATCAGAGATGGTTGTGGTTGATTGAAATAGAGTATATTTATAGGAGAGGGCTAAAACAAGGAAAGTACATTCAATATTATAATGCCAAAATTCTCTAATTCTTCTCTTTGCTCTTCTTCTCTCTTAACATTTATATCTCTCAAACATTTGTTTTCCTTTATCCATCTCGTTTTATCCTTGCATTGTTTTGTTTTCTTCAAATAATAATATATACTAATATATTTTCTTTACTTTTCTTTAAAAAGATAACTTTGCTTCACTTTGTTTGTTGTTAAGGCGATTCCAACACAAGCTATGCTTCCAGGGTACTCGCCTCCTTTAATTTTTTCACTTGTCATGTTATTTTGTATTGATTATGTATATGAAAAAAGAAATAAATTCAATTCAATTCAATACATGTAACAGAAAAAGTGGTGTGGCCTGTAATAGTCCACTTACATTTCACATGGAGTATGACATCCAGTGAAAAAGCAAAAAAGGATCCTATTGCAAATTTAAGTGACCATGCTATGTGTTTACTAGTTGTTGTTCTATTTCAGAGCAAATCATTGACAAAAACAGATCAATAGAATAAACAAGGTTAAACACCTCAATGATAAGGATAAGTTACAAACAAGATTGAAGGGTTTCACCTATTAGTATAAAAGTACAGCAAGGCAAAGTTATTTTCTTCTATGCAGAGATATTTGTTAGTACCTTGAAGGACAATATTTACCTTCTAAATTCAGAAAGAAGGTGTCTGCAATGTCGAACACTTGAAGTGCTTCATAATTACAGATTTGAATAATCATGAAAATATCAATGAAACAGATATATTTTTTTATTTATTTATGTAGAAACAGATATATTTTCAAAGAGCATCTTAAAAACAATTGTATGCTATACTGAATGTGTCTAGTATTACTGTCATAAAAATGATGACAATTTATGACAAATTTAGACCAACATTACCCTTCCACTCTTGATGTCTACACACCATTTTCTCCTCCCCTCCTCCTCCCTCTTCTTTTCTTTCTATATATATATATATCTCTCTCTCTCTCTTTCTTTCTCTATCTCTCTCTCTGTCTCTCCCTCTCTATACTCTCCCTACTATGTCAGAATATGACAAAATATTGAGCTTGAATTCTAGGGCAGCATTTTTGCCTGACCATGCACGTCCGAGCTCATTTCCTGGAGGGATGGGGAAATGGCGCAACAGAAAGGGGTCCATATCCAAAAGGTATCAACGAATAAAAGATTTTGACTTCACTGATTCAAATCTGTGCTTGATTGAATCCAACACTAGAGTTGCATTATAGGATATTGTGCAGTTGCGCAAAATTTAATGGGATGCTTTTAGTTCTTTGCTGTTGAATTTCCATAAGTTCATATGAATCTCATATGAATCTCATGAAGCATGATTCTTCTGAAGAAAAAGTGTTAAAAAGCCGTTTGTTAATCCTTTCAGGGGAAAAGATATTTCAAGAAAATGATGGCGTGTTGAACTTTGATGAAGATTAAAGTGGGAAATTCACTTCATCAAGGCAACGCTGTCTAAGCTGAAATTTGTAAAAAAGTATTAGTAAGTAATCCATTCATGACGGCATTAAATCACAGAAATCGCACGTAACGTTGGAAATGGATCTCATGTCTTCAAATTGGCAAATTTCTAATGCAAATCCTGAGTGTTTGAAGGCTGCTGATTGGCTGAATCACAATCACATGATTGAGATGGAGGTTTATCAGGAAATTTCAGCAAGTACGAGGGGATATGATAAGTAAGGGTGAAGGTTGTGAAAGAAGGTTATTTGAAGTTACAGGCAAGCATGTAGACCTATGGGTAGCAGGAGGCACATGAGAGAGAAGTTCAGCACTAGACCTATATCCACAACACAGAATTGCTAGTTTGTATTTGATTTTATCCTGTGATCAAATAGAGACATCTTGCCCAAAGAAGTGGAAAAATTGAAGCAAAAACAAGACAAATTACTAAAGTTTTACTAAAATCAATCTAAAAGTTATGAACAACTTTAAGAAAGATTAGAGTATGTTAACAAGTGTAATACAAATGGGGTTCCCAATCATTCAACACAAGAACTGATACCAGTCGTTCGTAAAAAGTTCTTAAAGTCTTTCACATTGTGGTGAAACACCGCACAGGACTGCATGCTTTTGAATAGCTTGTCTAAGAATAATACTAGTAATGCAATGTCTGAATTTGAAGTTGGAATGTGGATTAAATCCATGAGGAAATTTGTTTTCCTGTTGATTCATAATGAATATCCTTTCCCCCATTTCAAAAGAAATATCATGCATTAATGATTTTCAAATTTGTTGTATTGCTGTTTATGCATAAAATTTGTAAGATTCATTGACAACTGGTTGCTAAGCAACCCATATAACCTTCGCTGTGTTGTGCTGTGATACACCCCATTACCCAATATGCACTGCCAGAACTCACGAGTTATTACGCATGAGTACTCCTAATTATTACCCGATGACTTAATTGAATTATAAGGTGTCTACTTGAACAGGGGGCAAGTGTCACTGATAAACTGACCTTGGGAGCCAGATCTTGTCAAGAGGGGGGTAAAAAAGGGTATAAGACCAAAAAGGGAAACCCCCTTAGATTAGTCATTCAGGGGCTGGTATCAGCTCCAGAGGTTTTAATCAAGCAAAATGTCATATTCTGCACTTTGTCTACATCTGTCAAACAATTACAAATATCGTCAAATAGTTCATTGGACCTCTCTTTGGCATAAATTGGGACATTCGCACTACAACTAATTACTGCGATCCTGACATCGATGTCAGGATGACGGTATTCGTAGCGCAGACATGATTTTCTGGTGATATGGATCATGATCCAAATCACAGCCTTGAGTGTGATTATTTGGAAATATCACCCCGCGGACGATAGTGTGAACGGTCGGGTGATTTGATCATCCATATAATTAATATCTGCCTTGCAGATATGTGTGCAGTGATTATTTTGATACAGCGATCACTTTACTTCTAGGCACGTATCTGGATTGCTATTTGGATCACCTCTGTAGTACAAATGCTAGCTGAATAGCATAGATGTTTGAATCGCTGAATTTATAGTGTGAATGCCCCTATTGTCTACATATGTCAGAAAGATCCTTCGACCTCTCTTTGTCATAAAGGATTCTATTTTTTTCATTCTCAGGGCCAATTTATGGAGAGATTTCACCATGCCAACGTTGCTAAATGAGGATTCTAAAAGGGAAAAACCCTGGGCAGTTGTCATGCGACTTGGTGACATATCAGTTCCGGTGGCATAATTAAGAACTATTAAGATTTTTAGTTACACCTTACGTAATCAATTAATGAATTACTTGGACAATTTTTCTTAAACAGCATGTATGGCGGCATGTCACATGCCGGAGTAAGTCATGGAGATTCTACGCAATACTGTTTCTTATGTCAAAAGTTAACAGTGAATATATAATCTATAACAATGATTTTTATTGGGAATGTATTTGAAATGAAGGGGGTATACTTAAAGGGGAACCAACCCCAGGAATTACCGTGCTCTCATTGAATGAAGACAAATCAGATGAACAAACTTTGAAAATTTGAGCAAATTCTGACAACCCATTCAAAAGTTAGAAATTTTTAAAGTCACAGAGATATGGCGATCCCTACCGCTCATGGGGATCTGTGCGATCGGCAAATTCGACGGAATCTGTGACGTCATGTCGGACAACTCCTCATTCACTCTGATACAAAATTTCAAATTTTCTCATTTTCTTCGGAAAACTCAACATGGATTTTAAAAGGTAGAGGTGTTGCAGGTCTATGCCACGAGAAACTATATGTCATAAATGGATTGGTGCATATAAAATTGGACTATATAATATTTCTACTTTTTCTTACACCTTGAATAACTGATCTTTCACTTAATGGGTGTGAAAATAAAAACTTGTGTTTTATATCCAGAAGAAAAAATAAATTTTAGGCTTGATTGTCAAGGAATACATGTATCTCTGTACATAATGTATCCCACAGACCCTGTTTTAGAGCCGAGGCTCAATATTTTGTGTGAAAAGTTTGGTAAGTGATCTCTCATTTCCATTCAGCTATCCAATATTTGCAAATTAATATCTAGCTCACTCTGTGAAAGTACCAACGAGATATTAGCCAATCTATAAAGTGCTTGCCGACCATTAAATATTTTATGGTTATTCTTATGGGCATTTATTGATGAACCAACTAGGCATTATACCAATGATCATTATTGTGGCAGTACTGCAATTGGCACATTTATTTGACCTAGGTAATATAAAGAAGCTCTTCTTCTGAACACTGATTAGTTACATCAACACCTCTATGACATGAATACCAATTCACGCTTATGGGGTAATAGAGAATAATTCAAGGCTAAACTAGAGCAGAAAGAGAAATTTCTTCTTCTTCTGTCGTTGTACAGTCCACTTTACAGAGTATACGTACAGGTTGGCAGGCAAGGTGCAGTAAGTGTTTGGAGCTTTACAGTAGATAACTAGGGTTGAGTGCAGATGTGCAAGTAAAAACAATTGTCTCCTCTAGCAGAGTTGGATGGTCTGCACTTCTTGTCTGAAGAGATTTAAGAAACAAATCTTTTCAGAATCATAAGAAACATTGATGCAAAAGAAACCTTCACCTTTCCTGACATTATTGTAAAAAAAAAATTCACAAGCCTGTGTCTAGTGCCAAAGCTAAACCAAATGTCAGTCTGTCAATTTCTACCTCTGAAACTCAGATTCATCTCTGTTTCTATAACGCTGACTTCTAAAGTTAACATGGATTTCTGTGGAATCTCCAAACTTCATGAAGAAATTATGTTATTATTCATCACTTCAATTGACTTAAACATGTATGTCTTGGAACAAATCATAAAAAATATGCACATTTGTATGTAAATACCAATCCATTTATATTCAGGGAATGGCTAGGCAACTTTGTTCGATCCTACTCCAAGAATAGACCATAACAGAAATCAACCATCTTTAAAGGTTATAGCACAAAAAACTTTAATATTACAAACTCAAAGAATTGGGTCTGAACAATAGGTAGGTTTACTAAAAGATAACATCTTACACATTCTCCATAAAAAGGTTGCTATAGAAAAAACCCAAAGCTTGCCCGATGCTTACCCGAGACTTACCCGACATATCAACAAGTAATGTATACTAAATGGATTCCAAATGTCCATTTGTTACTAAATGCGTTAGCAAGAAACATTCATGTAAATTGTATATGAATCAATTAGTAAACCAACCTATTACAAAATCCTTGAAATTACAACTCTAAACACAACCAATCTCTGTAAAATTACAAGATATTTCCATTAAATCAGCATGAATTCACAATTTCCTTCATTCTTTTGCTAATATTCATCTTGACTTTCACACACTTCACTACAAAGACAATAGAAATAATTGATTGCAGCAATAATTGAAACAATCAAAGATTAAAATTGAGAAAATCTAAAAGACCGCACCTGTTGATTCGTNATTTTTAAAACCCTTCAAAAATCCATAACTTTCTTATTTATTGTCCGATTTTGCTCAAACTTTTTTTGATATGTTCGTTTAATTTTTGCGCTTTTAATCAAACCAAGTTATTTTTGGCCTGGAGTAACCGTTTAACACCTTTAAGAATCATAGCAACTCACGCTTATGGGGAGTTGGAGACTAACTCAAGGGTAAACAAGGATTGGAAAGAGAAATTTCTTCTTCTGTCCTTGTAAAGTCCACCTCACAGAGTATACGCACAGGTTGGCAGGCACAGTACAGTAAGTGCTTGAAGCTTTACAGTAGATAACGAGGGGTGAGTGCAGATGTGCAAGTAAAAACAATTGTCTCCTCTTGCGGAGTTAGATGGTCTGCACTTCTTGTCTGGAGAGATTTTCAAAAGTGCAAAATTTAAGAAACATTTCAGCAAAAGAAACCTTCACCTTTCCTAATATTGTAACTTGTAGAAAAACCTTTCACAGGCCTGCTTCTAGCACCAAAGCCAAACCAAATGTGCAGTCTGTCAATTTCTACCTCTGAAAATCAGATTCCTATAACGCTGATTTCTAAATGAGTTAAAATAGATTTCTGTGGAATCTCCACGCTTCATGAAGAAATGATGTTAATTATTCATCACTTCAATTTACTTAAACATATGTATTGGAACCAGCAATTGAAAAGATCACATATGTAAATACCAATCAATTTGTATTCAGGGAATGACTAGACAACTTTGATCCTTCCTATTCCAAGAATAGAAGTAACGTAGCAGAAATCAACCACTTAAAGGTTATGGCACAAAAAACTTAAATACTACAAACTCAAAGAATTAGGTCTGAACAATAGGTAGGTATACTAAAAGATGTAAACTTTACGCATTCTCCATAAAGAGGTTGCTATAGATAAACCAAAAAGCTTGCCCGAGGCTTTATCGAGACTTACCCGACATATAAACAACCAATGTATACCAAATGGATTCCAATTATCAATGTCCATTTGTTACTAATTTATGCGTTTGCAAGAAACTTTCATATAAATTGTACATGAATCAATTACCAACCTATTACCGAATCGTTGAAATTACAACTCCAAACACAATTAACCCATCTCCTTTAAAAGAAATTTCCATGAAATCAACATGAATTCCCAATTCCCTTCATTCTTTTGCTATTAAACCTTCATCTTGACTTTCACAGACTTTACTACAAAGACAATAGAAATAATTGATTGCAGCAATAATTGAAACAATCAAAGATTAAAATTGAGAAAATCTAAAGACCGCACCTGTTGATTCGTGACAAAAACCGACAAGATCTGTCAAATTCACAGACATCCCCTAATACCCTACTTATTAAAAAAAGGCTGATTCTTGCATTCCTGGCTTTAATTCATCTCGTTTTTGCTCTTCCTGAGCAACTGTTTGTAGTTGTCAAACGGAATTCATCCGAACACGTTGATCCTTTGCGTTTGCTTGGCAAGACGTGTCACAGAGCTCGTTCCAACTGTGACTTGGTGTTTTTGTGCCTCAATTAGTCATGGCCGGGACAGACCTAAGGGGCCTTGCATGCTGCTACACTAATTGGATTCAATACAGTCACGGTAGAAGAAAAGAATACACACCCAGTTTTCTTCAATGTTGCATATTTTTCAAATTTTGTATAATCATTCATCAATTGTATTTTCCCACAATTTCAATGCAAAGATCTTTGTTCCCTACAATTGTGAGGACGATAATTGCTGCCCGGATAAAGAGATGCTTACTGTTTTGAAATATATAAAAAGTGTATTATTATATGAATTCAACGCTTTCATAACAAGTGAATAGGTGAGAGCATGATCACTATTGTCTAGTTCCCTCTCAATTTTTTCTGCCGTCGTGTAATTCATTTTTAATATTTACCTCATGTATATTCTGGAATGAGTGGCAACGCTGCAAGTACCTAATGTGTCAGGAGAAACGCCAGTTTGAGAGGGGGCTCAGTAAACATAAACAAACACATGACAGCCCAATAATGTGTTCTACTTCAGTCAAGATATCTATAGCCTGCAGAAAAACAAACTGAACGCTTTCCCAGAACCATGATAGTGAAAACATCCCCCAGCATCCGACTAATACACAATGTGATGTCATCATCAGCCTGGGTTTTTTAAACGACCCCCTGGGATTGACCTTGTTCTTGAACTCCACTTGTCAACAGGTGTATAATATGGGTGATCAGAGGGGAACATGATGCATCCAAAACAATTGTTTGTATAACAAGGTATTCATCCCTTCTCCCATGTTTACCTATCCCACCCTCTGGAAGATGAATATAAAATAATAATAATTATAATGATTTGTCTAACTTACTCAGGGTAGCCACTTCAGTCGCAAGAAACTGTTCTCCCAGCGGATCCTGTAAAACAGGGCTATCATAATTACCCCAGGTTAGTGGATTCGGACATGTATACATACAAAGGATGCAGATTTTCCACTCCATACAAAGTATGTAGATTTTCTACTCTCAGGGGAGTATTCCAGCAAAGTGCTTCATGTCTCACATTGAGTTAATCTACCAAAATAGTCACTTCTAACTGGGTCCCAATCACACCTGGGTCAAGTGCAGCACAATGTGGATGAATTTATGCTGAAGGAAATTGATGCCATGGGTAGGATTTTTAAATGTTGAATGTGGTGAAGAGTTCATTTTAAAAAGAAATTTGATATTACAGTACAGAACAATTAAAACATCATTGGAATGTTGTATACCTAGCATACAGTGATAGCTTTCTCCTAATTCTTCTTTTTATCATTTTAAACGGGTGTATGCTGTAATAAAAATTAACAGAAAATTTTTAGAAACCTTGATAATTTTTTGGGAAAAAAATGAATGCAAAGGAAATGAGTTCCCATTCATTCAATGAGAGTGGTAACTCATGTAGTACACATAATAATGTAGCTTCCACCTAATCATCCTATTTGCTCATCTAAACTGGGTAATCCGGATAAAGCTGGAATTTGGGGATTTGATCATTATTACTAAGTTCATCCAGAAACTGGACATTATCAAATGTTATTACATGAACTAATTCGCATATATTTATAAGAACAGTGTAAGGATTAAATAGAACCAACCCATTTTGATGTAATCTATCACTTTTGGAAAAGAATCAATATAATTTTCCATAATAAATCTGAACAGGTGGAAGGAAAATGATATAACAGAATTTGTCCTACAAGTGAATATCAATCAAATGTCCATTCATACTGTGAGTGATTGACCAAGTGAACAACTGACAAACTGTATGACGTCGCAGTGGGAAACGGTTTGCTGGTCAATATAAAGTTGGGGTGGGGTGCACTCCATTCTCCCATTCAGTAGAACGGGGTAGAACTTGAGAAACGGGAGACAGATTTCAAGTATTAGATGCTCAAATCAAATCTGCAGAGATGCCACACTTCAGCAATGTACAAAATGATAAACAATTAAAAATTACAATAATGATAATACGCTCATTCATCTAAAAACATATTTGGTTTGGCTGTTTAATTGATATCCCAATGAATATTCTGGAATTATGATAATGAAAATGATAATAATAAGAAGAATAATAAGAAGAAGGCATCTTATTTACCCAGGGTAGCCACTTCAGTTCTTCAAACTGTTCTCCCAGAAGGCCCTGCCGCAATAACATACAGCTATCATTACCCTAGTTTATATTTGTGTTTTTATATAAGTGTACAATGGTATGCTCATTTTTCCAGTCCTGGGGAGTATTCCAGCAGGGTGTTTCAATTAAGGCACTCACTGGAAGGCTGCATCTATACATACATGATAAGTGTAAACACCTCTAAGTGAAATCACCCAGCAAGAAAAGGAATATGAAGTGCCCCACCCTACTGATCCTACCCATCCCCCTACCCCATGCATAGATCTCAGCAGGGTGGGGGAGGGGTAGTTCGGATGGGACACATGCCATTTAGTTTCGCAGTCTTTGTACACCCCATGGGATTATATGCCCCCACCCTACTGATCCTACCCATCCCCCTACCCCCTGCATATATCTCAGAGGAGGGTTAGCTAGGGTGGGGCACATGTCCATTAGTTTCACTGTCTTCGTACACCCTATGGGATTACAGGAATACTGTACAGTGTGCAACAGCTGTCAGGTTCAAGTTGCTTGATTTAACATAACAAGCATATGTTTCAATAGAGATGGGAAAAATGTTGACATCTGTTCATGCTAGAAAACATATCTAAAAAACAAATACCCACAAGGGAAATGAAAAGAACATTGGCAGAAGCTATTTTCGATTTAAAATCTGCCTCACAATAAAAAAAAAAAAAAAAAAAAAAAAAAAAAAAAAAAAAAAAATCTGGCTTAAAAGGAATAATGATGATTACAGTTTGATTACAATAATGAACTTGGAAATGAAGATATAATGAGATGGGGCAAACAGGGATGCCTGGGTAAAGAGGGGCAAAATAGTCTATTCACATACCACATTTGATTTCATTTTTTGTTCATTTTTTTACGCTTATATGGAAAGATACATCACATAACAGGGTCTATAGCTAGTCAATAATGATCTAAAAATTATCCTGTTCACCATGTTTTCCAGTACAGAGTCAGAGGCTTGGTGGAACAGATGAGAGTGGGAAGGGGGTCAGAAGAAATTAATTGTGGTTCACCTGTTGGGACAACAACTTGCATTCTGGTGGGGATTGCCGCCTGCAGCGCCAATAAGGTTAAATAAGCTTACATCCGAATTGACCTAAGCCGACAATTCCACGTAGCTTAGAGTCAACGGTTTGTTGCTAATTAAGACTGACCATGAGCTGGACTGTCAGGTAGTTTTATGAACACGTCCTCATCAATTTGACAGAACTGACCCCTACCAATGAGTGTAACACTTTCCCCCTTCTAAACCTTGTATATTCATTCTAGCCAAATTGATTCCATGCTTCATTAAAAGATTAAAAGCAGTTTTCGCCATGTCCAAACCTGTTTTTTGCAAAATTGGTGAAAATACAAGACACACGTCAAAACAATAGCAATGTCTATAGTTAAAGTCATATTTCAAACGTGTGTTTATTTATCTAATTTATTACATTTAATTCAATAGGGGAGCACCATAAGGGTCATTTGATTTTTTTTTTTTTTAAGTGTAGGCTCGAGATGTTACTTGAGGTCA